>JAGDQP010005745.1:0-76208 GCA_022664845.1 Lepisma saccharinum | reverse complement strand
GCCTGAAGATCTCCACGTTCATTTCTAATCATTCCTAACCTCGGCTGGTAACCTTTTCTTAACGAGTTTACCCCTTTGTATAGATCTCGTATGTTATTTGTCTTCCCGTTTTCCTCAATCTCCTGAATCTTCTGCGTCAGATATTCTCGCTTTTTGTTTCTGAACCCTAGTGTGGCGTTTCGTTTCGCGTTACTGTAGTGGTTGGTATTTGCTTCGCTTTTATTACTTAGCCATCGTTGCAAGGTTTGTTTTCGTTCCTCATGAAGCTTAAGGCATTCTTCATCAAACCAAGGTTTGTTTTTCTCTTGTTTCTTCTCACCTACACGTTCCATCGCTGTGCTCTTAATTGTTTCACGAATTGCCTCCCACATCTTACTTACATCGATTTCATTATTAGTATCATCATTGTTATTACTCGAGTCGGCTAGGATTTCGAATCTATTTGAGAGTTCGAGTTGGTAATCTGCTTTTATGCTCGGATTATTTAATCGTTTCACTTCGATTTTAAGTTGTTTTGACCCCTTGCGTTCTCTGTTCGCAATGCATAACTTTTTTCTTACTTTTGTGATCACTAATTGATGGTCGGTGTCGCCTTCCGCTCCTCTGTACGACCTAATGTCCATTATGTTGGTGTGTCTTTGTTTATCTACTAATACGTGATCGATCTGGTTGAGAGTTAAGCCATCCAGATACCCATGTGTATTTGTGTATGTCTTTGTGTTGAAAGTACGTGCTCTTTACCAGTAGGTTTTTCTAAATCGCGAAAGCTGTCCGTCTTTCTCCATTGTTGTTGGTCTTTTCGTGAAGGCTGTATTTGCCTATAGTAGGTCTATATTTTTCTTCCCTCCCTACCTTTGCATTGAAATCACCCAACACAATTTTTTAATTATACTTCGGTAATCGGTCAAACAGTCTTTCTAGCTCATCGTAGAATATAACCTTTGTCGTTATCAGTAGCTACCTCGGTCGGAGCATAGACATTTACTAAAACCGTGTAGCGTATCGTAACGTACGATAGTCTTTCGTTTACGAACTCTTTATTCTGAACCGCCGGAAGGATACTGTTCTTAATGAGGAATCCTGTTCCGAAATCGTGAGACTGTGTTACTCCGTAGTAGAAAGTGTACTTGTCCTGTGGGATGCTATCTTGACCCTCCCACCGAACTTCTTGTATCGCTAATATGTCTAGCTCGTACTTCTCAGTCTCGCCTGAAGAGCGCCCGTTTGGTACAACGTTCGTACGTTCCACGTTTCTATTCTAAGGTCTTTCTTCATCCTGTTCTTGGAGGCCCCCTGAAGCAGTCCCAACCCGGAGATCCGAATGAGGGACTAGTTTACCTCCGGAATATTTTACCCCAGGAGAATCCATGAACCATCTGTTACTATTTCTTGACATATTGTAAATTGATTAAGCTTATGTAAATATTGTAAGACAGCACATGCAACTTATGTGGGTTCTTTTAGACGTTTCTTTTCTGTGTGGTTAAACTTATTCTAGGACACTGTATCAAAAAAGATCATTATTTCTGTAGTAATTAATTATACAAATATATTCTCTTTGTCTTGTTTTTTTGTTTTCATAGTTCAGAGTCGGAAAGAAACCTTTGATGAGTTCGTCGTTCTGAGACAGTCCTCATGAACATGTGCACGCACAGAAATTTGGCCTAGTGTAGACTCACCCTTAAAGATGTTTTTTTTAAGATCGGAGACTTTAATGCTCATGATTCATGTTGAACAGTTGAAAATACTGTCGGAAAATGGCCAAACGGCTAGCGGACTTTTCCACTGAAAATTGTAATGAAAATAATGGTGTACTGAAAATATGATTACTTGTCAGTAAATGGCATTCTTAATTACTAGGTGTGTATTTCATTTACCTCCATTGTTTAGTTTTTTCAGCATAGAAGTTTAAAAATGGGGAGATATTAATGCCCTATTCTGTATTACTCCAAAGAGATTTCATATCTTATTTATAGAATTTGATTTTTCTTTATAAAATACATCGATATATTTCCTCAGAATATCAAATTCCCTCCTTGAGTTTCACAAAGAACTTCAACGGTACACGCCTAAGGAGGAAACAAATGCAGAAAAGCCATATTGCATAGTAGATCTATTGAAATTCCCGGAATTTCCCCCTGTGTCTGTCTTCCGTTTCAGAGTTCTAACCTTTTAAATACTAAGAAGGGATCAGAGATTGAGGAAAAGGGATTTTCGTTCTCTCTCTCTCTCTCTCTCTCTCTCTCTCTCTCTCTCTGAAAGCGTGAGTAGAAAATGGATATCTCTCCTCCAAGCTCATGAAATATACAAATTCTTTCCTCCCTTTGGTAGAAGTAGTCTGAATTTAGTAGTAATACTGTCGACGACGTTCTTATAATTTTCTACCTCAAGTGTTACTTTAAGGTTAGAATATTCCCTCCAAAAATCCTTCACCTTTTCCAAAACTCTGTGAATCGTGACCAGAAATTTAAGGAATGATGCTTTGCTATAGCAATGAAGATCAGTGTGTCATTATACAAAAGTCTCTTTGCGGTATTATTTCTTTTGCTACGATCAAGTTCAAATATAATTTTCAATTTATATGTATACAAACTGATACGCCCAACCGTTGGCGCGGGGATAAACTGATAAAAGACGATTTTGTGAATTTGATTTCTGCCAATGCTTAGCACCGTTAGATAAGGCATCCAAAGATATTCCGGAAACCGGGATTTTTATTTGCCGAACCTACAAATAGGGATAGAGAGAAATGACGTCAAAATACGCCTCCGCTTGAGCACGACATAAATGTAACACACCATGATCACGAACGAAGAGGCCTTGGTTCCTTTTGTTTTTTGTTTTTTTGGAATCAGGCGGGAATAGGGTAGGACTGTAATTTGAGTTGTATACAGGACGATTCAAATGTGCGGTACCATAAGGTAATTCCATTATTAACACAGAGATTTAAAAAAAATGTTCGTTTTAATTAAGTTTGCTGGAAAACACACACACAAATGAAACAATAAATGGTTTTCTTTTAAACTCGAATGTGTTTACTTCTTTCCAAGTTTCGCTCTCTGTATTCATAACGGAGTTGTCCTATGGTGCGAAAATTTTGAACCATCTGTAGTTCGAAAACGGTTGCAATCATCACAACGTTTTTCCTATGAAAATGGACATTTCCGTTTTCCCCGTCCTTACATATTTTACAATTTGTTTGTGTACATCAGATTAAATAATATATAATGTTTTTGAAATTTCAGCGCTACGGTTTTCCGTTACGTAGAAATATAGCATGAAATACTGAGAATTCAATCTCCTACGTCATACAACGAAAATCATCCTCTGATTGGGTTGACGTAATCAATCTGTATTATTTCCGTAGCTATATGCTTCTCCCTATGTTACGTTCCTTATTCAGAAGTTTCAAGACGAAAAAACCAAAAACGAGACTGAACATTCACATTATCACTTAACGAAATAATTAATGTACAAATCTGCAGAACACACTTCAATAAGTTAAAACACCAAAACATGTTTTTAATAACAGAAATTGCTCGAAACAATGACAGGAGGCAGTATTTTCTTGCAGTGCTCTTCTTATATCTGGTTTGTATCAGTCCTGATGTCTTGGCAATTTGGCGCAATTGGTTGGCACATGCAACTTTTAACTTTTTATGCTTTCACCTAAGGCTGTTCGAATCCTATCAAAAACTTTTTTTTATTTTACTTCACGGAACGCAAGAGTAACTTCAATGTAAATGTTTCAATTTACGTTTTTGTTTCTAACATGCTTTTATTATTTTTTAAAATGACATATTAAAGGTATTCAATTTATTCACGGGCTACAAGTAGTATGATAAATTGTTAACAGATGGCAGTACCTAACGAGCACTATTAATTCATGTGCTTTTAAGTTCTTCAAAAACGCTTCAGTAGCATTCATTAAAAAGTATACAATTGTCGAATGTAAAAACCCACATTTTTTTACAGAAAAAATAGGTAATTCTTTTTAAGTACAGGAGTTCTAAAGAGCATTATTAGAAGTTATCTTATGATTTAATAATGAAAAAAGAGCTGATTAGTGTTGAAGCTACCAAAATATATCAATATCTTAAAGAAGTATTAAAATTAGAAATCAATTTTAAATGAATAAAATGAACTAAATGACCTGTTAAGGCATACAGAAACGCTATTCACCACTTATACTATTTGTTCCGATCCATTTTTGCTATCTCTTGTTAACAATAATAACTAATCAAATACCATCTGTATGTTAATGACAAGCAGTCGGCAGACTGATTACGTCATAACATGGCGGCGCCCGATTAAGCGCAAGGCTGAGACTGTTTTGAAGCAAGTCTTCATTACTCTTCATAAATGCATCACAGAAAGAAAAGAAAATGTTTTCCGTAGTCTACTTTAACAGAAGAATTTTTTATTACAATAAAAAAATTCTATCGGAAATGTCCATTGTTCAGATTGAAATTTTTCAAGTTGACACCCCTTACATATATTTCCTATTCGCCACTGATACCCCAAATACGATACATCAATTCTTCATATGAACTGTTATCATTATTTTTTTTATTTCAGTATTCTACACCCAGTAGCTTATTAGTTACTGCCAATGGACGACATTGGTGACTTAATACTGCTCCTGTAACACTATTGTAGCTCGCAAACTGTACAAAGTTCGAAAAAATTTTGAATTGTCCACAGTTTTTGAAATGCAGTTGGGAACCCAGGGTTTGGTTTAGAGGGGCACTTCTTAGCTTCTCAGTTCTTGGGAGGGAACAGACTAAAGAAAGAAATACATTGGTAAAATATGAATCCCTGTGCCCGTCACTAATTCTAAAACATTGGGGATGCGTGATGTTTCAGATGCAGTGATGAACCTAGAGATTCATATTTTATCTTCGTTTTTGTTTCTATTAATCTGTTCTTTCCCATGAACTTGGAGAGAAAGCACCGCCCCTCTAAACCCCACCCTGGGTTCGCCACTGCCTCTCAAAAAATTGTGGGTACAAAATCGGAATTTTGTACCCACAATTCAAAGATACAGATTTTAGGGTGTAGTTTCCATTTGAAATGTTCAAAGTTGACCCCTATTATACGTATTTCCGATACACCACTGATTCCCCAAATACGATAGTTGAATTCTCCATGTGAACTTTTATCATGAATATGTTTTCTCAACTGTTCTACAGCACTGCATAACCGAGTTGCTCTATGGTACCGGACTTTTGAATCCCCCTGTATAATAAACCTTTTTCGTTTCTGCATACATGTATTATAACTCGTTGATTCTCTGGTAGGAAAATAAATGTCACACATTACTTTCAATGACAAGTGAATGTCAAACAAGTTATCCACTTACGAGGAAGTATTATGATGGCTTCAATATCGAAATGAAACTATAAAATGTATTTTATAACTAAAAACGAGAAAACTATAAAGCTTTGATTGTTCAAGTGAAATGTATATTTATCTTTTCCTTACGCTTCTAAAATCCATTTTCCTTTAAAATAAACTTTACGAACTGTTTCTCAACTGTATCGTAATTCTCTCCCTTTCAGAGCAACGTTAAACTATGACATTCTTAGTACTTTTTTTATTACCACATTAAAGGCTTTTATCTTAAAGGTTGAAAGTCCAGAAATAGCACAAAAAATACGCCTTGCTGGCACATTAGAGTTATCGTAACGGATATTTGCATAGCTTAAAATAGCTCAGAGGGATCCCCGTACTTCCCCCCCCCCTTCACTACACCATTCAACCAAAGTCAGTTTGATGAAATTACTTTGAGGAAGACGGAGAGCTTCGCCCAGACGCTAATTACCTATATTTTCTCTGTCATATCCTGAACTTTATGCTTCCAAGCGTGACACGTCTGCTAAACTAATTGCTTCTTCCAAGGATAAGAGGTATTTTGTGGACAATGTTGAAAGCAATTTTAGCAGAGGACAGAAATTTCTAGAGAACAAAATATAGCGTCGCTGGCCATATTAGATGCACACATAATTTTTAACAACATTTATATTTGAAGACAAAAACGTACATCAATTTGTGCGTTGCATACCTAAAAACTATATCAATATGTGCGTTACATGCCCAAAACTATATCAATTTGTGCGTTACATGTTGAAAAACTAGGGATTGTAGAATTTGTTGAATAAAAGTGTTTAAATTTATTGAGTGAAAATGTTTTTAAAAAATCGTGAGTACAAGGTAACATTTCTTGAGTACAAGGGTAAATTTCTTGAATTGTTAAACTGATAAATTGTTTCTAATTTAAAACTTTGCACTCGCCGGGGTTCATTGAACGGAGTGGTTTGGAGCCCGCTTTACCAAAAACTGTAGGTCCCCTCCTCAGAAGCTCAGCAGCTCATTCAAGATTTCAATAAAAATTCACTCATAAATCTTGCACTAATACATGCTGCTAAAAACCTAAATAAAGTGCATTTCTTTTGAAATAACAAGCATTTACTCTAATACTTCTAATTATGTATTTATTTATTACCGAGTTGTACATACTTCTTCCACATTTGAAAAAAAGCAACAACATCTTAATAAACACTAATTAACTTTGAAAATTGTAATAAACAAATTTTATTACCATCTAAGTCACACAATTAATATTGTTGTGATCATGAAGTTCGTATTTTGCCTGCTAGATGGCAAACCATGTTCGCAGATTTGCTGCCATCTATCGAGGATACAGTGTACTACATTCTAACGTTCTACGTTCTACGCGAGATTTGTTAAATATATTTTTGAAGACGAATTATCTATCTATCTATTCTTTAGACATTATTTTCGTGAATGAATGGATAAAAATGGCGTTATTTCTGGAGTAGAGCTCAGCATTCCTAGTTGGAAGCAAATTATCCAAATTTCGAGAATATTTCGTAAGTTAAAAAGTACATTTTCACAAAATGTTAACAACCATCTATCTACTCTGTGATTTCTTGAGTGTTTACAATTTTCGCGAAATTCTACTGCCCGTACTAAAGAAAAATCATTGAAGTTATTGGAACTTTTTTTTAATACAGCCCGCAAAATAATGATTTTCTGTATTTAGTTAAAGTGCCCTTTGTGAATATTACAGCTTTGGTTCATCTTCGAATATCTATTAATGCATTGTTGTACTATCTCTTTTAGCTGTGGGTTATGATTCCAGACAACACCAAGCTTCTTAATCAGTTACGTTTTTGTAATAGTCACTTCAGTTGGCATTTTCCACTTCGTCAGTTCCGACACAGTCTCAAGAGAGACTTAAGGTCTGGTAACTCATTTTCTTCGTCTCAGAAGTGTTTTACTGATCGCGAAGTATGGTAGGGTCGTTTTCATCTTGTTTGAAGGAAAAAATACTAATTTCTAGCGATTAACTATTCTCTTCCTTAAGGCAATAGCATGTTCCTCAATTTATTGCATTGATTCTACCGTATCATGTATGTAATACTAATAGCATACAGACAGCTAGTAGCAATTTTGCCACTAATGACAGACCAACCCGTCATTTTCCACTGTACAAAATCTGGATACGTATACACATCCTCTTTTGTGGCAAAAATTTAACTGGTACTGAAGTTATGGATATCAGTCCTTCAACTACGAGATGAATTTTGTAAAAAAAATAAGTTACTTAATATTTTCACTAGAAGTCGAATTATTTTACATTAAATGCTACACGCTTATTAGGTTGGTTCAGCCCGCGAACACATCACACTACTTAATTTGGTCATATTACTCGTTTGGTTAGTTGGTTGGTTAAATACCTTACTAGGGACGAAGGTTCATTTGTCCATGTGTATGGTCTATTGAGCTCAAAATGCTAGGTGCTTTAGGGTGCTATAGATGAGACCAAAACAAACTTCACTTGGGTTCTGTGAGCACTACCACGGAAAGACTTACTTCTAGTAAAGCTGGCCTTGACGTTTCAGTGGAAACGTTCTGATGTTTGCGCATAGAATTTTCCCGCGATCGAGCTAGTGAAGGTGACGCAACCTGCCAAGGGATATTCATCTTCACCTAAACTTTTCAATGAATCCGTTCGACTGACATTAACCTCTTTTATTATTTTGTTTTAGACCATTGAAATGGCTATATTCCTGAAATTATTACAATTTTACGATATGTGCAACGTATATATTATCGTTAGGCACAGCTGGACAAATCATTTAAAGTTGTACAGACATCAAAAGCTACTTGAGGTCATCTACTAACCGTGGCCCAGATATCGCAACAAATATCCTCTCCGAGACCACGATGCGCGTAAGTGCCGATAACATTAAGTTGCCGATGACTTTCGGAAACAGTTATAGGTTCTTCAGACAAAGCTTAACTAGCTCTACAGCATTTAAAAATATAATTGTATCTTCCTACTCCTGCTCAGGAAACCACAACAAAATTTCCCCTCCAATAGACTTCAGTGCGTCTAACAACATTAGGTTCCCGATGTTTCCCGGAAACGATTATACACTCTTTACATGAAGGTTAATTAGTTCTAAAACATATTAAAAGCTAGAATACCCCTACCCCTGCTCCATAAATCGCAAAAAATAGTCCTCTTCCATATACAGGGTAAGTCAAAATGATGGACCCGATTTCATAAATTTATTTTGTGAAATATAATGAACATATCTTAATGTGAGCTACGCGCAAGGAAAGGCAAAAGTTCAAAGTTTAGTTGAGTTTAGTTTATGTTCCGCGTGGTTGCATTGTCTACCGCTACGCGGCGCTGGAAGCAGTTAACGAAAATGGCGCTGACTGGAGAGCAGAAATCGTTCTGTGTGCTGGATTACCATGTAAACAACTCTGTGATGAGTGTTCAACGGCATTTCCGTACCAAGTATGGCAGAGACCCACCTACTGGAAAAACCATTCGTACGTGGTATGAAAAATTCAGAGATACGGGCTGCATCTGTAAGCGAAAATCGACTGGCCGTCCTTCAGCTGAGGAAGAGACAGTGGAACGTATTCGCGCCAGTTTTGTGCGGAGTCCACAGAAGTCTACCTACCGGGCAGCGAGGGAACTTGAAATGCCACAGAAAACTGTATGGCGAATTCTGCGGAAACGTTTACAAATGAAATCCTATCGCTTGCAACTGCTACAAGCCTTAAGAGACACTGATTATGCTGCTCGAGCGTCTTTCTGTGCTGATTTTCTCACGTTAATGGAAGAGGATGGGTTCGCCGAAAGGTTACGTTACAGTGATGAAGCGGTGTTTCACCTTTCTGGGAATGTGAATAGACACAACGTAAGGATCTGGGGAACTGATAATCCCCACGCAGTTGTGGAACACCAACGCGATTCACCCAAGGTGAATGTGTTTTGTGCCATTTCCCCTGAAAATATTTATGGGCCCTTTTTCTTCCTTGAACCTACTGTGACAGGACATGTTTTTCTTGATATACTGCAACAATGGCTCCTTCCACAGCTCGAAGAGGATAGTGCAGATTTCATTCTTCAATTGGATGGTGCCCCTCCGCATTACCATGGCAGCGTTCGCGATCATCTCAATGAGGCATTGCCACAGCGCTGGATAGGCCGTGCATCTCAGGAGGATCGAGTTCTCATTCGTTGGCCACCTCGTTCCCCCGATCTGACCCCGTGTGATTTCTTTTTGTGGGGTTTCATAAAGGATCGTGTTTACGTACCACCACTTCCAATAACATTGGGTGACCTTCGCGCCCGCATCACAGCAGCCATTGCAGAGATTGACCGTGACACACTACACAAGGTTTGGCAGGAGATAGACTATCGGCTTGATGTGTGTCGTGTTACGCGAGGTGCTCACATAGAGCACTTGTGATGTGACTGAAAAAAACTTTGAGAGTTACCCTTCTTACCACATGTATTACATTCAGATATGTTCATTATATTTCACAAAATAAATTTATGAAATCGGGTACATCATTTTGACTTACCCTATACATGTGCTTCCAAATTAACTTCAAGTGCCGAAAATGGCACCTAACTCATGTTTGCAGAAAAATATGTATATCATATTGATACAGTGGAATTTGTTGATTTAAATTTCATCACTGACAATCTTAAAACATTGTAAACCAAAATTTGTTGAGAATAAGGATAAATTTTTTTGAGTAGTTAAAAATGATATATAATTATTTCCAACGACGTTTCATAACATACACAATGAATGCACTTCTGATCATGTAGTTCGCATTTTTCTCGCTAGATGACATTGCATGTTCGCAAATTTGCTGCCATCTATGGAGTATTGGGAGTACTACATTCTAGCATTCTCCGCGCTAC
This sequence comes from Lepisma saccharinum, assembly GCA_022664845.1. Lineage (NCBI taxonomy): Eukaryota > Metazoa > Arthropoda > Insecta > Zygentoma > Lepismatidae > Lepisma > Lepisma saccharinum. The sequence goes on along the minus strand of JAGDQP010005745.1, from coordinate 65,944 downwards.
TCGAGTTTGACGATAGGTTTTCGAACACGAATGTTGTTTTTGTTTTTTTCGATTGTTTAAGCATTATTTTCGTAAATGAATGAATAAAATGTGGTTTAATTCCTTGAGTAGAGCTTAGGACTCGTAAATGGAAGCAAAATGTCCAAATTTTGCGAATATTTGGTGAGTTAAGAAGCACATTATCACAAAATGTTAATAACTATCTATCTACTTCATATAATTTTTTGTGAGTTTAATTTTTTTTACGAATTCGCGAAATTCTACTATCGCTACATATTAGTCAGCTTAAGGACTACTTCAATTTCCTATACGTTACAATTGCTCACATTTTATGCACGCAAACTATGGAAATTCAACATAGTTCTTGATACATTTTTACCAATTCATTTAATAAGAAGGACGAGAAGCGAAATTAAATCTGGTAATGCTGCTATCTGCTTTATTCTTTTGTTCAAATTCTAAACGTATTTTTTCCCCTCATTTTTTAAAATCAAAAACTAAATAGAACAAAATAAAGAAAATTGATGACTTGTCCTGAAAAATATTTTTCGTATCAGTATATTTTGTTCATTTTTGGTACATATTTTCGGTTTAATTTACTTATAATGAAGATGTTGGGGAAATGGCTATGCTTGTGTTTACGTGTTTGTGTTTGTCTGTGGTGTGTATAAGTGTGTGTGTGTGAGAGAGAGAGAGTTAGGAGAAAGGGGGTTCGTGTGTACATTTGCTTGAGGCTGACAAACAAATGTACGTTACCTGAAATATCAGGAGAGGATTTGCATCACAGGATTCGAAATTCCGCTTAATTAACGTATCAGAGTGGAAATGTAATCTTTTGATATAGTAAACATGATGAGGAAATTCTGGCATTCTCAAACAAAATGACCATTATGTAGCATAAGTAATTAACTAATAATAAGTTTAATTGTGTATATCTTTTAATAGAAGAAGGAAATAGATCCAAAAATCTGTTTTGTGGGAAATTAGCAGAAACTGTATAATATTTTTTATTATTTATTGAAAGGAAACTATATTTTTCCTGAATATTCAGAACGATTGTCTGATCCTTGCGTACTGCTCAGACAATTTTCAGGTATTGTATTTTTTCTTGTAAAATTAAAAAAAAAATTGTGGATTTACTTATTTCTTCCATCTGATGGACTAAATGTCTGCGCAGTTGTAGTGGTGAGACGTAAGTATGAAAAATCGACCAGAAAAATGAAGAAAAACGCAATAGAAACCTTCAAATGACTGTTATTTGTAAACATTTATGAACAATTAACTCGAAACTTACAAGTAAGTAGTAAATGCAGATTTTATTCCTTCTTCCAGCTGACAGAAATTTCGCTCTAGGAATGGGAAAAACTGCTATTATTCCGTAACAGTGATAGCAGTAGTTACTATATGCAAATATCTGTTAACAATAGCAGTTAAAAATAACAGTTGAGAAAAAAACATATCTAAATGCTAGCTATTTATTCCAAACTCTGAAAAAGCAATAATTTTAGACTAACTTTTTTACCTATATTCTGTTATGTGCGCAGTAGAGTGATGGACTAAGGTAGATTAGACCATTTATAACTATCGTATGTAATTATCGAAAAACTATCGTATGTAATTATCGGAGCTTGAAGTAATTGGTGGAGAGGAAACAGCCTACATCAAAAAAACAATTAAATCAGAAAAGTACAAAGCGCTGGGCACGGTGGGGAAGGTGGAAGCGCAATTCAATTTCATGCTGAATTAGTACAATATTTTAGACGTTATTATATACAGGGTGATTATAAATTATATCGATTACCGAACTGGAAGTGATTCCTAACATCAAAACAAGAAAGTTCAAAGGACAAATTTTCGAAATGTGCATAGTTTCGGGGCTACAGGCTACCGAAAGCGTAACAAAATGAACTTTAGAGTTTCATATTTCTATCACCACGAACAGTAGAGCTGAAACCTTTACGTATCTACAAACTAACTCTATGGCTTACGGAACTCGCAAGTTCATCGTCGCCATAGGATTACATGACTACTACTACTCACTTATCCGACATAAACTTGCCGGCAGAACATCGGATAAGCAGAAATGTACAATAATAGGGAGATGTTAAGAAAAAGCCTATTAAACGTTAAACTATGTTATAATTTTACACATTACGGCCCTAATAATAATGTTGTACAATAAAACAGGAAAAAAAATAACTGAAAAATGAACTTTCAGTTACAGAATTGTCTGCACTGAATGACAGACACATGAGTCATAGTGTACACGGGTGTGCCATGCGGTAGAGTCGAGAGCAACAAAAAATGGAATGTCAGATAATAAGGAATGTCGGATAAGCGAAGGTCGGATAAACGAGATATTGTATATGTAAAGATCATGCTTTATGTCCCACATTCATGCAACCACTACATCCATTCCTTTATTTACGATCCTATTATCCCTCTCTCTCTCTCTTTCTCTTTCTCTCTCTCTTTGTCATACACAGAGGTGTAATACAACACTACGATATAACACTAGATAAATTAGTGGGCAAAACGTGAACTTTTCTGGTTTTAGAAAGTCCCCATCTTTTGAAATATCACTACGTCGATTTATGATCTCACAGAGTGAGGCTTTTATTCTCCGCAGAATAACTAGACACCTCTGCAAAATGTTGCAATTTCAGAGGGAGGGATATTGAATAGGTACTGTACCACAAGGTAAATTTTTACTTATTGTGAGTGACAATGAAAATTTTTTACAATATTGTTTCTTGTTCGCTTTATTACACAGTTGTAATCCTAGTAGAACAATGAACGAGCCCTTGCTACAGGATTTATTGGTTTTAAGTTAGGGGTTGATTGATTCAGCCTAGGGGGTAATATCCCCCATCACCCTCTGGACGAAACACTGCGTACTACAGCAATGTAGTAGGGTATTTATTTGAACAGAACGCGAGCAGATGGCACTATGTACTAGATGGATTCATTAAGACGTAAAGCTCTCTAATTAACATATACAAAACATAATTTTTAAATTATACAATCATGGCTAAATTATACAAAACATTAGGTATATAAATATGCAAGATTATACAAAACGTACACAAAATTATACAAAACATACAAAATTATACAAAACATATACAAAATTATACAAAACATATACAAAATTATGCGAAACATTATACAAAAATTATACAAGACATGGCCAAACGATACTGAACATTATACAAATTATTTTTTTACAAAACATGGCTACACAAAGACAAAAAAGAAAACGGATCTCTTACTGATACATATACTTATGAGATATTGGCCTTTTCCGTAAATTAATTAGAAGAAACTCGCAAGTCATTATTATTGAGTTGTTTCAATAAACCTATGGAGCACTTATTTTACATTTTTCTCGTGTTAAGGAAAGCATTCAAATTACTGACTCTAACTCACTTACATGGAACAATAGAGCTACATATTAGTGTAGGTGGTTATAATGTTAGTAAATGAATTATCCAGAGTACCTTAGGAGAAAGTACACAAAACATTTTTATAATTTAGAATGAAATTAAAATTAGTATAAAAACTGATGAACAAATTTCACAATATGTCTGCGTAAACTATGATATTGAACACAGGAAAAGTACAAAAGTTTATTTTTACATTTATTTTCACTGGTTACAATTTGCTTTGGAACTTGCTATGCAAAACCTTATGTTGAACAGCTTATTAGCATATAGAACTGAATAAGATCCATTAGCATACGCAACACTTTAAAAAAAGTTCATAGAAAATTTGCTGAGAAGATATTTACTGAGATTTCTTTCCGATTTGCGCATCGGATACTTAAATACATCAATTACAGCACAGTTAGCATGAAACCAGTTGTAACAATGTATGCACTGTCTCCACTCGTCAAGGTGGATCTCATATTAGGACTCTTCACAGTTTAAACAAAAGAACGACGCTAACGTTAGTTAAATTTAAAAGAAAAAGGATGGCACATTATGGTATAAAATCACCACTACACAGCAGAACAAACACAAGTTCACTAGTATTTATTTGGCTTATCAATTTTGAGTAAGTAAACAGACTGGGTCTTGGAAAATTTTCAACAGCTTGATTTCGAACAGTTACGTCACCAACTCAACGGACAAGAAACTCAAGTTTCTTTCCACTGTAGCGCAGTACCTACTCTTATATTTGGGTTCTTCACCATATCTTCTATAGTCGTTTGTTTTAACCATGTTCTCACTGACCATTCATACATAGTATGTCTTTCTAGAATGTCCTCAACTCCACTAGAAGGAAGCCTGAATGGCGTGAAGAATACAGATCTAATAGACTCATCCTGAGACATGCTTACTACAACACTGAGATAATCCTGCCTGGTTCAGGGATGTTTGCGGATTTTAATGAAGAATTACACTCGTATAATCGAGATGGACCGAAGTCCATACCTACTAAAATTGCATATACAAAATAAAGTTAATCGAGAGAGTCTCTGATACGATAAGAACGTACACCATATATAAAGCACATTTAATGTATAATAAATAAAGACAAAAATGTGAAGAGATCAAAGTAGTCATGTAGTTAACACCATAGTTTTCAAGCTGTGACTGTACGATATTTTATAGTTGAAATTTTTCCAACCCTGCTTTTTGTTTCCTCACTGAAAACAGTTCAAGAAACAGAACAAGATAAAAGAATAGCGTTTCTATTGTTTTTTATCTTGTTCCGCTTCTTCACGGATACGCTATATATTCGTCACGTACTTCTGTTTCCTCTGTTTATCTCTTCTCGAGTTCGATTGTTCATGTTTTTTTTCTGTTTCTCTATATCCTTTTGTTTGTTTTGTTTTTTCTAATCTGAAACGACCGTATTTCTTCTTGTTCTTTCAGGTGTGCATTGTGATGAAGAAGGATTCGAAGAAGATGTACGCTATGAAATATATGAACAAAAGCCAGTGCATGGAGCGTGATGCATTGAAGAATGTGCTACGTGAAGTAGAAATTCTCACAACATTGGAACACCCATTTCTTGTAAATCTTTGGTTTTCTTTTCAAGGTAAGACAACATTGCATTTTATTTCATTTCTGATATTTTCAGTGCATAATCTGAGTATCGAACGATCGTGTGCGACATAAAAGTGGAAATTTCATCTAAAATAGAACAACGATAGTAAATATTGCCTAAGTGGTGTTCCCACCTAACGGCAAAATTGCGTTGATTAATCAGCGCTAACACTTAGGCCGGCTTTTCATGTACGCACTAGCCGTTTACGATTTCTCTGTACTTTAAGTATATAAATACTTAAACACGTGCTTCAATTGGCTACTTAGGCAAATCCCATGCAAAGTCCATCCACTTTAACTAAGTGGAGAGTTTTCTCCCCCCCCCCCATATCCTGATTTCACAGTATCTCCTCAAAACTATCAATCATTCCAAATACGTAAGGGATTTACTAGGAACTTCACATCATTGGCTTTTTCCGAGTCGCTATGACTTAGTTTGTAGGGTGTTATCTTTGCACTCGGAAGGTCCTGAGCTCGAGCAGTGGCAGTACATTCTCACTGACGTTTTCGTGAGGTTTCTCCTCAGTCTCACTAGGCATTTCAGGATTCTACCTTCAGACTAACAAGGAACGTATGTGATTTCAAGTTTCACGTAAGCATATTTACTTCGTTAAAAGATTAGGATGACCAGCTATTTGTTGACAAAAACGTATACTGCATATGCTATAAAAGCGCGCGCATGCGCAAAACATTAAATATAGGTTGAATTCTGGTGATTGCTACCATTATACCCGATAAAGTAGAAATACTGATTCAAATTGAATTACTTTTGGATCTAATGAACATGTACACAGAGAATAGCTCCATGAATGATGATCCACCACTGATATTTCTGGGATGATTTTGCTTCCTTGGGATGTTAAAATCATCCATGATTGGCAGTCTAAGCTCATCACAGGTTATAGGGGCCGTGGTGGTTCAGTGATAGAGCGCTTACCTTGGGTGCATGGGGTCCTCGGTTCGACTAGAGTTCGTGTTATATTAGTTTTGTGGTGGGCCATCGATTAGGGGGTCAAAGGGCTGCTTACAAGTACAGGGGGATTTTTTTAGAACGGGTAGATTTCATTCGGTCATAACATCTGTACAAATTGTCCAATTTTAATGCGATTTGTTGAAAATGACGCAGAAAGGATGACCATTTTATGCACCATTCGTTGTGGTTGTGTCCTGTGTATGCAAACATTGTGATAACCGGAAAACCGCCAAAATGCTTCAGCGCTGTCGAGCAAAAAGGATGGAAGTTCTGACCTTAAACATTAAGGCGTCTGGCAACATCAGTACATGACAGAAACATTTTCACGTTCAGGTGACAGATGTCTCCACGAGACACATTAACTAAGGCTGAAGCATGGTTCTACTTGTCTGGCTACGTTAACTCTCAGAACATGCGCATATGGGCATCAGAAAACCCACAGCAACTAACTGAAGTACTGCTCCATGGCCTCAAAATTGGAGTGTGGTGTGTTGTGTCCGCAACACAAATAGTGGGGCCTATTTTGTTCGAGACGACAGTGAATACAGCTCGTTATATAAACATTTTTAATGAATTTGTCCAACAACTGGACGACATTGAACTAACAGAAGGTTGTTATCAGCACGATGGGGCCACATACTACACGTCTCATGAAAGTATGGCCCTGATCAACAGTTACTTTGGTGATCGGATCATTTCTAAGAACTTGTGGCTCTCTAAGTCTCCTGATCTTACGTCCCCAGATTGCTCCCTAAGAGGTTATCTGAAGGGTCGTGTGTACCGTGATAACCCACGAAGACTGGAACACTTGCGAGCTAACATCACAATAGAAATTGCAAACATCACCCAGGATACACTGCGGGCTACTGCAGCGAATATGGATATGGAGCGTGGGGTTCGATTGTGCCTAAGGAAAAATGAAGGTCATCATCCTTGCTGCATAAAAGTTTCATCCTTTCTGCTTCATTCGCAACAAACCGCATTAAAATTGGACAATTTTTTACAGATGTCATGACCGAATGAAATCCACCTGTTCTAGAAAAAAAATCACCCTGTAGTAGCTGGATCGTAGAGGGTTTGCTAAACATAGTTCTTTCTAAAAAAAATTAAATTCAAAAAGTCAAAATGTAAATTCAATTGATAAATGTGATTTACAAAAGGTTCACGCAGTGTGTTTCCCAAATGCGGCATGTAATTACAATTTTCCTTCAGTCGTATAGAAAACAAATAATGCGTCTTTCATATGTAAATTTGCTCTTGACTCAACACAAATAAACTAAAATAGAAAAGGGGTAAACTTTTAGCACGTTTGTCATAACTTCCTGTTATTGGAATTTTCTCTCCTACCCACCCATCCCTTTCCTGCATCCACTCATCAACTATACCTCTTCATTTCGTCCATTCTTCTAGAGCGGTAGTAGCAGTAGAACCATAGTAGTCGTACAGCCACGGAATAAATTGTTTACGGCTGGTTCCCAGGCTGACCTTGGTTGGATGGGGCTCAAACAGCAATTTCCCGCTCGAGAAGAAGAGGTGGTCTGATTAATGTTCAAGGATGAATATTCATTTACCCATCCAGAGAGAGTGTGAGAGAGAAAGACCTGCACTCAAAACTAGTTAGAGAGGGATGGATTGCGTTGGAAAGTTGTCTCTCTTTCTCTCCCTGTATATGTATTGAGGCTTGTCTAATAAGATTTAGGTCGTAAGATAAAGAGATTTGTGACTTGCCCCCTTTCTGCTTTGTCAAAAAAGAATCCCTTTAACTTGTAACCTCCAGCAATCTCTAAATTCTCTCAGTCCACCTCTAGAGCACCCATCTCTAGACGTAATTGTGTCACACTGCAATTCATTTCGGTATAACACGTTTCTCTTTACTTCAACAGCACGTCCCTTTCGCTCACTACAAAGCGCTGTAAGCAACGTTTTCTCTGAGTTATCTCATTTTGCGTCAAAATTCATTTGAGATGTATGAAGTGTGCCGTTGATAAAGGAAAAACACAGGACAAACGATTCATCCACCCCTCCTCTTGTTAGTATTTTAAACATTAACATGTACAATTGCCTGAATATTTATTTACAGGATGTTCTAGTATTCACAAACTAAAAATTCTGTGTTCTCTGTCTCTCAAGAGCATTTCAAAGCTCTGTGTGTACCACCAATTATAGCGCAGTCAGTGTGACGTCAAGTGAATATCATTACAATAACTTCAAAGTCAATTGTCGACAAAGTTAGTGTGACTGTACTTGCAATAAATCATTATCAATTAGGCTACCACAAAATCGTTGTAAATTTGCATTGATTGTTTTCCAAGTGATCATCAGACACACAGAGAGAGACGCACAACAGAGAGATACGGCAAATGTAATATACGCATTTGTATCAGAATAATGTGATCCATTTATCTAACAAAAGGAATAACTACTTTTGTCCTGGATGATACTGACTAGACGGCGAGGCATAGATTATTTAAGCTGTGGAAGGTGTCGGAGTCACACATTCGTACTGCACCAGAATCTGAAATTGCCTCAGCTTGCGTGGTTGTGGGTCCGCACGCTTGATCTGTCTATTGTGGAAGGAAGGGCTAACACACTTTTGAAGACGCCACTGGTAGCTCAGCTACACAGGGAACTATTTTCCCTGTCACCGGAGTTCATTACCTTAACCAGGAAGGAATTCCATTGAATTCCTGAGCTGACATGAATACCGAGGCAACGAGGCTGAAGCCAAGAGAGGACATAGTCGTAGTGAACTGAGAGTAACTACGGGCTAGTCTGTTTCCCGAATATTATACTGTCGACAGATCCGGCTTTTCGTGATCTGTTTTTCCTGCTGAAGCCCGGTCTGGGCCTAAACCTTGTAGAGCCATTCGTTCTGTTGGACAGGCTGTTTGGGCTCCAATGTTAGAGCTAGCCAGTCAGCTAACTCCATAGAAGATACGTCTAAGACTGGAAGCCCACTGTTGAGGTTCCTGGTTGTGTCTTGTCTAGTCATCAACAAGGAAATCTGATTGGAATGCTGGTTGTGCCTTGTCCAGTAAGTGGAGTTCTGATTGGAATGCTTTGTTTGACACTTATTGCCGCTGGTTGGTCTGTCCTTTCCGTCTTCCCTTGATTAATTGATTCCGTTATAGAGTCAATAAACCCATATTTTCTAGAATCTGAGAATGTTGTTTGTTCATACCTAGTGCCAGACTTCCCCCATTAAATGTCTAACTTTCAGCTACGCCGTCCCAGAATATCCAACCAAGTGTTCGTTGCTTCAAGGTAAAGATTTCTCAGGTTAACGAGGCGAATACTGGGAAGGATATTCAACCTCCATGATTCTGATTTGGTAGAGGTTACACTATGCAAATGTTCCCAGAGGTGCTGGATGCGATGTAGAGTGATTTTATCGACCAACGGTAGTCGCAAAAATTGCTCTCCTGTTTCTCGAGCCAACCACCGCAGCTGTACCACCACTGAAAAGTGTTTATGTGTACATATTCACATTATCCGCGAATATCAGCAGGTAGTAATTATCATCTACTGGTACCAGGAAAACATGCTCTAACAGTCACAGATAATACCAGGAACATGCTCTACACAAGAACGCTGCTACCGCAGCACTGATTTCGATCAACAAGTATGTTTGAATATTTGGTCTTCGTACTGTTACGTTGTATTCATCACTGCCCGTCCATTGTTTGCAGTGGAAATCACGATTGGTCAGAAAAGGCAGATTTTCTCCTGGTTTCCACTAAGGACAGTACTCGCTTGTGAACGTGAGGCGTGGTTCACGATGTATTTTGGTTAACAATGGTGCCTTCATCAAGCTGTTATTCCGGAGTACAACGCGTGAGATACTTTAATCCATTGTGATGTGCGACGTAGATCTTTGTATCGCAGTCTTCATTAGAGACGTGCATTTGTTGAACTCTAGCGCGTCGATTATCTGTACTAGACAACGAATGTGACATAAAACTTTAGTTTACTTTCTTCTGCTTCTGTATTTCTATCCAGAAGCATTTTCTAAGAAATTAAATGGTCTTGTAATAAAATTAAGGATGTGTTCAAAACTGCCCCAGCCATGTTCAAAGCTACCCCACCCTTGTTCAAATCTACCCTCTGGGGGAATGGGGCAGCTTTGAACGATAGCCTCCCAGTTCCTGTCCTTGCTTCAAGGTGACAATGAAGTACGTCATTTTCTTCGGCGAGCGGTATATGTTCCCATACATGTGTTATTTATTTCTCTGAACAAATTCTCTGAGAGTGTGGAAGCAAAATTAAATTTGCCCAACAATCTGTTCAAAGGTGGCCCCCTCTCTCCTAATTAATATAATAAATGAGCTGGTTAAACGATCCCAGAAAGCCAAATGCCGACTCCGACGGCAGTCCGACCAACTAGTATTCCGGAAATGGTTGAGGGAAAGGCCAGAGCTATTTATAAGTGGTGTTTGGTTGTCGTGCAATTTCTCGTTCCACCGTCGGTCCCCCGACTTGTCGGTATAGGGGCGTAACCCCACCCAACACCCTACCGCCGACATCGGCTCATTGTAGGTTCTTTCAAAAAAACGATGTCACCCCACCCGTCGGTCTCACTTTCGCCGACCAAATGCCGAAGTCGGTCCGACGTCGCCGGGCTTGCTGGGATGCAGTTGAGGGGTTCTTCACATCGCAGACTATATATCCTACTTTCGCCACGGAAACCAATCGTTGGTTCAGCGATGACAACAATATGTGGCTACAGACTGTGACTATATAATTAACCAGGTAATGCAGTTTTCATAGTTTGGCCTTTGGACATGATACACCTGAAGCGGACATTTCATTCGCAGCAACCCAATATCACCTCGAGAAATGATCGGATTAGTTTCAATTCGGTAAACCCAATTTAGATTGAAAATATTTGATTTGACAGGCAGAGAATAACGTAATAACAATATAAAAAGTCTAAAACAATATGAATAAAATCGAAGTAGTGTGGTGCGTAGGGTACACTAAGGAATCGAGAAGCCAAGATCTCCTTTCCATCAAAGAAATATTGATCCTAAACTTTTTATCTTTCGTGGAAAACGCAGATCCAATTTTCTGTTTTAATTCTCGCTCTGTAATACATACTTGTTGATGTGACAAATACTATGTTTTCCAGACGAAGAACTTGATTTTAACACGAGGTTTGAGAAAGGTGTAACAATAAAAAAATATATGATAAAATGAGCCGAAAAACGGTAGACAGAGGGGGGGGGGATGGGAGGAAGGAAGGAAGAGAGGCTAGGCTGAACCTAATATGAAGGGGTATTTTTCTTAACTTCCAGACAGAGAAAAGAAAAACGTTCCGTCCAGGTCAAATACTAAAGAAGATATAATCAAATGTTTCCTGCTCACATAAATAAAGTAGATAGTTTCTTCTTCCAGGTGGTAAAACGAGAGGACGGAAAACATGGATTGGAACCAGACCAAGTCTGACAAATATATAGTTTTTTTTTAATTCTCTGAAAAATATATTTTTTTAAAATAATGTTTTTGTATAGTGCAGTGGTTCTCAACCGGGGGCGCACGACGAACTTTGTGGATTCTTGAACGAAATTAATAATTTAAATGTTTTTACTTTTTTTTATTCAGAAAACGAAAACATGCAAAAGCATTTTGTTTTAGTTTCAACAGTGGAATATGTTTTCAGATTCTCTTTAATAATTGATTTGTTATATCTTATATCGCCCAGTTTCCGTTGTCTAATGGTTACCTTTGTTGACCAGATTTTCACTGGAGAGATGCAAATTAGAGTTCTACAGTCCAGAGCTGAAACGTGTCACCGGGACAGGTTGGGATTGTAACAATAATGTGATCAGAAGTTGTAATACCGTTCTGACGTAATATCAGTGTGACGTCATACCATAGACCTCATGAGATCTATGGTAATACGTAAGCTGTAAATAAAACTTGCAAACCGTAGTTCGCAAGTAGACTTGGTGGATAACTGGATAAGAATGCTGCTTAAGGCTCAATCTAAGTGAGATTCCCCGCCTTTTTTGTTTTACGTCAATTATTCAAATTTCAGTAGAGGAAAACCGAAATTAACTTTCACGGACCAAAGTTCGTTTTGTTCTTCAATAATGAGTACAATTAGTTTTAGTTAAATGCTAGTAGTAACTGCAGGATTGTGTGCAGACACTTTTCAGACATTATTCTGTCCCAAAAGTGTCTGCACACAATCCTGAGTTTATTATTAATATTTTATTAAAACTAGTTGCTCTCATTATTGAAGAACCAAACGAACGTCTGTGAAAGTTAATTTCTGTTTTCCTCTACTGAAATTTGAATAATTGACGTAAAACAAAAAAGGCGGGGAAACTCACTTAGATTCAGCCTTAAGTAGCATACCCGGGTTCGAACCCCTCTGGTGTCAAGTTGTATTTTTCTCCTCCGTTTTCTTCGTCAAAAAACATTTTATACGCTCATAATCTATTATTAATGACTTAGTTATCAATGGTTAAATTACGTTAGGAAAATCACGTTCGGTTCTTTTATTTTTCATTGTACGTGATAGAACATGATTATAAAAGGAATGGTCCCTGCACCGGAAGTTACGTTTCATCATACTGTTATGATCCGGATGTCACCGGGTCAAGTTTTCTCCGGGTCTATGCTTGCGACCCGGCCTGACCCGAAGGGCAAAATTATGTATTTAAATTCTTTCCGGCTTGTACACTGCTGCGTTCGAACAATGTTTCTTTCAGGCATCACCGAGTTCAGGGTGTTAGCCAGTGCCGAATCTAGAAATTTTCCTATAGGGGCAAAGTTCAATTTTTCCACCATTTTCACCGTCCTTTCCATCGGTTTTTTCTTTTTAGCCAAACAACACGATCGGCCGACGTGACAGTCACAATATTGTCTGGCATTACGTAGTGTACTTGTGTTATCTTCAATGCAGCCTGTCGTGACATCGCTATTACTAACTCCAGTAAGGCAGTAGACCTGCCTATCTGACTTAAATCGCGGTTTTGAATTTCAAAGATGAAGGTAGGTTGTATGGAATAACATAAAAAATGTCTTAACACGCCGGTATTGAAATTTTGAATACGCTTAGGTTAATTTCAATTTAATAGGCAATTTTACTTCATTTTTTTATTTTCTTACTTTTAGCTGTTTGCCGCCCCCTAAACGAGCCGCCCGGGGCTCTTCTCCCCTTTTGCCCCCCTAGATCCGGCACTGGTATTATCTACTAGAGAACGGAAAAAACGATGCCGAAAACTTCGGTAAATGATAACATATGGAAATTATCTTATATTTCCGGAAAGAACAAGGATATTTCCGGAGGTGTGCAAATAACTGTCCCACGGAAAGGCAATGCTGAAACAATATTGTTGTTGTATTGGGTGACCGAGTCAGTCGGATCACCGGAGATCAAGTTTTCGACCAGGTCGCCGCGTCACCTAGGTGGGGTCTGGGTCAGGTGGAGTCACCAAAAATGACTCGATTTCAGCTCTGATGCAGTCAATTATACTGAATGAGGTTGTCCTTGATTCTTCTTAATTCGACAATCGTGGAATGGTTAGAATTCCTAGAAATTAGGAATACCTAAACAAAAGCCCTAGCTACAATTTTCTCTTTCCTGCCCACATCAAAGCAGGGCCTACTCACAAGGGATTGTACCTTGCAAATATTGCAGCCTTATATGTTATAAAACTCAAAAATCGTTGACGACAAATATTGCGTGTGCAAATTAAAAACTCTCTCCCTCTCTCTCTCTCTTTCTCTCTCTCTCTCTCTCTCTATATATATATATATAGAGAGAGAGAGAGAGAGAGGGAGATTGAGGAGGGAAGACATGCAGTCCCATTTTCCAATATGAGGTTAAAATCAAACCAGTCATACTAAAACATTCGCATTAAGCTACTTCATAAACATCACAAAAGAAATGGCTTCGAAATAAGCTTCTTCGCTGCTAGTGAAAGTTCATATACCCTTGTCATTTCCACGAAAATAGTTTTAACTTCTGCCAAATAAAAACTATTCCGATTTTCTATCTAATCTTGATCGAAATATATTCTAGGTCAGAGAAATTTATTCTTGGCAGGAACGAAAAAATAAATTTGTCAGAGTGGGAAACTTATTTGCCAGGGGGAGTACTCCCGGGCATCCCTCCGCTAATTCAATAATTCAATAATTGGACTTTGATGTTATACATATCGCATACAGTATTTCTTATTGACATCAGATCAGAATTGCTTTACTTCGAAGTCTTCGATTCACCATTCATCTCTATATCATATAATTAGACTTCTCACCTGTAGAAATTACATAATAAAACATACTAAAATATTTCCCCCAAAATAATGATTCTAACACAATAATTATCCATAGTTCTCTTAATTAAACTTCTTTTTCACCTTTCATAACACACCATAAAACAATTTAGTTTTCACCAAAAATTCTGCAGTCGCACACTCACCGTTATTTGAGAGTTTCACGCACTGACCACACTATGTTAATGATTTACCCAAAATCTTTGGGATTAGAAGAAAAGTTTCAAACACCTTTTTGTTTGTTCAACATTTGACTCTAACGCACCGCATAACTTAAATTGTGCAGTACTTTATGTATACAGGAGCGTCATGTGGAGCGTCACACACACACACTGACATGATTATGCAGTTGATTTTTATAATGCTTACCAGGTCGTAAAGAAGGCTATTAAGAAACAAATTAATAGTTTATATCAATATGGAAATGAACGAAATTTAATACTGAATAATTTATTTTTAAAATGAAGTTAAATCGTAGCTATTTTTGTGATTTGTTTCAAATAACCCATAGAACGGAAGCTCTTTACGTATTTGTACTAATGATTTTTCAAATTCCTTTATGTAAACGTGCAACATATACCTTCCAAAAATCAATTACACTAATTAGAAAAAAAAATCGACGGAACTTTTCAGTTTTTACTATTGGGTATGACATTTGTGGGATTATTCTTTAATCGGCTCAGGATTATCACCATTAAATCTAAAACAGCAAGATATATTACCGTTAGTGAAATTGTGACATCTCTTTTCTCACAGAGGGCGTTAAAGGCACTCCAATTATACCAGAGATCACGGGAAATGAACGTACTTTCTCTGTTTTGTTGATTTTGCAGGAGAGCGTTTTAAAAGATCACAATTAGCATCAAATAATGGGCGCATTCAACGGACTGAGGTAGCACTAAGCGCTGAGAGAGCACTTGAATCTTATTGGTTTGCCTATAAGTAGCAACCAATACGGTTAAAATGACCTCTCAGCGCTTAGTGCTACCTTATTCCGCTGAATGCGTCCAATGATTTGCTTCTAATAAACAGATTATGCATATTCTCTTTATGCATGTTAGCTTGTTAAGAAAAGGCCCTTCAAAGAGCCAACAGATCTAAATTTGGCCCAAAATGGATGAAGCCTGTGGCCTTCACCTGAAATAAAATATAATCATGTCAAACTATGAAAGAAATAATTATAGACTTCCCCATTATTATTCTTAACAATACGTAAAATATACTTTTATAGTGGGGGCTCAGAATCAACTCTTGCGGGCCCCGCGGCTGTTTCTTTACGTCACTGTTCTTTGAGGTCGAATACCTGTGTTTTACTTTTTCTCTGTCACTTATGTTGTTTGCGGCGAGAACAATAAAAAGATAAAAAAAAATATATTCAATAGCAAATAAGATACGGAAGGCTGTATGAATATACAGGGTGGGCTAAGAATCCTGCAGCACACAGGGAAAACAATATGTTTTCAATGTGATTGTCTCCAATGTCAAAACACAACTGTAGACGATTATCTCTGTTCCGCAGAATGTTGGTCATTAAGTATGGCGTTATAGGACAGTCCATGGCAGTAATCGCTCACACAGATGGTTTCTATCCTTGATCTTTACGGATTGAAGCTGTAAACTTTTGCTTTTAGGTAGCGAAATCCATTGGATTTAAATCCGGGGATGGGAGAGACCATTCTACTTTTTCCCCTACGGCTAATCCGCTGTGGGAAGTTGTCGTCCAGTCAATGACGTACAAGAGTAATCAAATTCCTATGGTGAGGGACTTTTGGCCTACCCTGTATGATATAACTAATATAGTGTTAACCTCAAGACATTGAAAGCCCTCCGCGCGCACGCCTCCACTTTTTAATATCTTTCTAAATATTTCAAACACTAGGAGTGCTATCAAAAAATGTTTAAAGAGAACGCACTAGAACTTACAAATTACTATGAAATACAATGGACAGCGATCTCGAGATCTTGTCCATTGATGAGTGATACGTTCCAAAGATGATGACGTCATTATTTAATTGAAGTCTTGATACACATCAATGGCCAAGATCTCGAGATCGCTGTCCATTAAATTTCATAGTAATTTGTAAGTTCTAGTGCGCTATGTTCTAAAAAGTTTCTTAGATTTTGAAAAATTTGGAAAATGTTTGAAAGACGGGGTTCTTAAGAAATAATGTACAGACATATTCACATAAAATGGCCAGTGGGTACAGGAAGTTTAACAATGTATAGAATATGATAACGTCGAACGAATATCCCGTACAAACTTAAGTTAGACATAGAAAATTCAACGTCCATTTTGTATGAATCTGAGTGTACAGGATAAGAGTACAGAGCGGCCGTGGCTCGGTTGGTAGAGCGTCTGCTTTCCATTCAGAAGGTTGTGGGTTCGCGCTCAGCTATTTCTCATCTGTGTTGCACCAGGCAGTACTCGGGTTGTTCCCTAAATAAGGTCAGAGCTGATTCGAAAACCTTTCTATTGTTGTTACTATGCCGTTTCCAATATATAATAACAACTTTGTTCTGTTGGAAGTTTGATATGAATAAAAGAAAAATTGTGGAAACTGATTTCTTTAAAAAAAAAAAATATTTATGGCCTTAAGACATCTATGGCTCAGGCAGGAACAGAGTGAGGAAAGAGTTGGCACGGACCTCAAGTTACGAGTACCATCTCGGTATTTGTCTGGTGTAACGGAAGGGAAACCCTCCCAGCAAGCCAAATGCCGACCCCGACCAACTAGTAGTCGGTGAATGGTCGGCGTAATCCATAAGTGGTGATTGGTCGTCGGGCCGTTTTCCGGGCAGCCGTTGGTGTCGTCGGGCCATCTTTCAGGCCGCCGTCGGGGTCGGTATAAAGGCGTAACCACGCCTAAAACCCGCCCGCCGACGTCGGTTTCTCGTCGGGACTTTTCAAAACTCACGTCGGCCTGCCCGTCGGCCGACCAAATGCCGACGTCTCTTGGCTTGCTGGGCTGGGAAAACTGTCAGGATGGACGGTCACTGATATCGAACCGGGGCATGAATCCTACGTTCTACGAACTGAGAAAAACTGAGTTAATAAGATTTATAAAATGTTGGAAATGAATTTCAACAAGCCGCTGCTAAGTAGTTTAATGCTAATATATAATATAATATATACTGCTTGGCGAACGAACATGGATGGGCTGCTCACCAACCCGCATTAGCTGACAGCGTGGTGAGTCAAATGTCAGCACCCCTCCTTTCTTTACATATGATGGTACAAGCAAGGAAACAGCCTCGGAGGCCCTCATTACCCGGAGGACGGAATGCAGCTGGCAACGGCAGCGGTCAGTCCTGCAGGAAGTCAGAGGGTCAAAATGCCCGGGTTTGGACTGTAGACTGCCAGGACACCGACACGGCAATTCGAACGGACCTATACGTTGCGACCCTCAACTGTAAGTCACTTGCAGGAGAGGACAAATTAGAAGAACTGCAGAATGAACTTAAGAGGATTAAGTGGGACATCATAGGACTATCAGAAGTGTGGAGGAAGAATGAAGAACAGTTGGAACTACCGTCAGGGCACACGTTCTACTACAAAGGAACAGAAACTGGAAAAGCGACAGGCGTTGGCTTTATAATTAATAAAGACCTGAAGTCACGAATCACAGAAATTGAAGGAATTTCAGATAGAATCGCACGGGTAGTCATAAAAATTAACAAGAGATACAGTATGGAAATTATACAAGTGTACGCTCCAACAACCTCGCACCCGGAGGAGGAAGTCGAAGACCTATACGAGGAGATTCAGAAGATTTTAGATAGTAGCAAATCGCATTACAAAATTGTAATGGGAGACTTCAATGCGAAAGTAGGAACCAAGCAGAGCAGTGACACGAAAGTGGGAAACTTTGGATTTGGCAAAAGAAACAAGAGAGGAGAGAAATTAGTGGAATTCTCAGAAGCCAACAGACTGTTCATTTCCAATACATTTTTCAAGAAACCGCCCCAGAGGAAGTGGACATGGAAAGGCCCAAATGGGACCAAAAACGAAATAGACTACGTTCTATCAAATAACAGGGCAATTGTGCAAGACGTGTCTGTTCTAAACAGTTTCAAAATCTCGAGTGATCATAGGATGGTGAGATGTAAGCTGAAACTAAATACTAAACTAGAGAGAAAGAAGCTTATCAGAGGAAAACCGTCAGTTTTAGATCTGGAAAATCTTGGAAAACACAGACAGACATTCGAGATAGAACTAAGCAACAGATTCAGCGCCTTGGAAGAGTTAGAGGATGAAGAAGACATCGATAGCAGAAATAAAATATTGACTGAGATAATAACAAAAACAGCCAAGGAGATAGCAGGTACCAGAAAGAAAACAGAGAGCAAAATCTCAGAAGAAACTAAGTTCTTGATGAAGAAAAGAAGGGAAATGAAAGAAGAGGAAAATTGCATAAAGAGGATTGAGTACATAGAACTAAATAAAACCGTAAGAAAGAAAATAAGAGAGGATGTACGAAGATATAACGAAAATCTTGTTAGAAATACAATCGAGGAAAACAAGAGTTTGAAGAAAGCCAAACAGCAGCTCATGATAGGGAAAAAGCAAATAATTGCAGTTAAGAGACCAGACGGGACCGTAACACGAAATAAGGAAGAAATTATAAACATATTTCAAAATTTCTACACAGAATTGTACTACTCCGAGGAAGAACTAGGAAATGAAGATTCAGAAGAAATTGATGTTGATGTCCCAGACGTAATGAAAGAAGAAGTGGATAAAGTACTTCGAGGGATGAAGAACGGAAAATCGCCAGGAGAAGATGGACTCACAGCAGAGATGTTTAAATGGGGAGGTGAAAAGATGAAAGAGGAAGTTGCTAAATTATTCTCGATGTGCTTGAGGAAGAGAGAAATACCCAGAAGTTGGAACAATGCCGTTATCATTTTGTTGTACAAGAAAGGGGACAAAGAACGCGTAGAAAACTACAGACCAATTAGTTTACTGTCAGTCCTATACAAAATGTTCACCAAAGTTATTTTGAATCGTATTGAACGAGACTTGGATTTTAATCAGGGAAGGGAACAAGCCGGATTTCGTCGTGGATTTAGCACAATGGACCACATACAAACATTGAATGAAGTTATGGAAAGGACTAATGAATATGAACTTCCATTATGTTTGGGATTCATAGATTTTGAAAAGGCTTTCGATTCGGTCTCCTTGTCAGCAGTACTTAAATCACTTGAACATCAAGGCATCGAAAGTGCATACATCAAGTTACTGCGAAACATTTACTCGACTGCCACTTCTGTCATTAGGCTGCATCAAGACAGTGAAAAATTTAAAGTTGGAAAAGGGGTAAGGCAAGGAGATTCAATTTCTCCGAAACTGTTTTGTGCGGTCCTGGAGAGAGTGTTCGAGAATTTAAACTGGGATGAAGTTGGAATTAAAATTAATGGCGAATATCTTCATCATTTACGGTTCGCTGATGATATAGTCCTGTTTGCTTCAAGTGCAGAAGAACTACAAACCAGAATGGAAGAACTGAGTAACGAGAGTTCGAAAATAGGCCTTAAAATGAACTTAAGTAAAACAAAAGTAATGTACAACCAACATGCTGCAAAGAAGGAAGTGAAGATTAACGGAGAGACAATAGGCATAGTTGATGAGTATGTTTACCTAGGCCAGCTTAAAACATCGAATGGAAAGTTGACTGATGAAATAAATAGAAGATGTAAAATGGCGTGGAGTTCTTTTGGAAGACTACACTTTATTTTCAAAAGCAAACTTCCAATGTGTCTGAAGCGTAAAGTTTATAATCAATGTGTCTTACCTGTAATGATATACGGCTGCGAAACTTGGACATTGAATGCGCAAACGACTCAAAGATTGAGAGTCACACAAAGAGCAATGGAGAGGTGCATGCTAGGAATAACCAGGAGGGACAGGAAGAGAAATGAATGGATTCGCGCACAAACAAAGGTAGAGGATGTAATCAAGACTGCGAAGAAGATGAAGTGGAGATGGGCCGGTCACATAGCTAGACGAACAGATGGAAGGTGGACGACAAATGTACTACAGTGGATTCCTAGAGAAAAGAAACGACCGAGACGACGTCCAAATGTAAGATGGGTACATGAAATCAAGCATTTTTCAGGAGCTACATGGATGAGGATATCAGCAGACCGAGATATGTGGAAAGAAAAGGGGGAGGCCTTCATCCAGCAGTGGATAGAAAACGGCTGAATATGATGATATATTTAAAAGGGCTTAAGTACAGAGGTACAAAGTGTTTGGGAAATTGAGAAAGGCGTTTTAGAATGGAATACAATAAAGTGAGATAAATTCAATAGAAATGAGCAGGTTTTGTTCAAAAGTTATTTGTGTCATGTGATTGTATCGTTATTGCCATACATGAATATGTTATTGGTCAGTAAAGATTGGGGGGCCGATGCCCTTTTAAAAGAATTGAAGAAAAAGTGCAGAAATGAGAATTATTTGTTATTCATTCTTTTTGTTCCTCATAAATTTATGTCTCTAAACTAATATAAAGTTTAACAGAAGTCAAAACTTCACGGCCCGATGTTTGAAAAACAATTTATTATTAAAATCACATATTAAATAATCGTATTAAACGCACAGCACAAATGTTTCGACTAAGTCTGTAGCCATTATCAAATGTACAGTTAACAAAATCCTTTTTTTCTTTTCATTGTTTTTGTTTTAATATTTGAATTCCTTTTGTTGTTAGACTATATTTATTTATTTGTTGACAACATTAGTTTTCTTCTAATTCTATACATATTTGTGACGTTTTTCCATTCTTGGTTAAAACATCCAAATTCATTTTCATTAACATTATTCGGATTATAGCATATGCGATATCCTTCTCTAATCAATCTTTCTGCTTCGTTCTTTCCTCCTCTAACAAGGGACACTCGCCAGGTGTCAGAGCTCGATTTTGATGAAAATTTGTATGTAGGTACAGTGTCTACGTAAACCTTCAGAACCAAAATTATAGGTGCTGTCGTCAACAAATAACGACAGGGGAACCCGAGAAAGATGGAATGTAAAGAGCATGTAAATCGAATACAGAGTACGGGAAACGGCTTTTCTTTTATACACGGTTTCATATATTGAAAGCAAATGGCTATTAATGGATACTAGACAGGAGACATTACATGCTGGACGATATGACGACAATGGCCGCCATCTTTAAAGCGACCATCTTGACTATGCTTCAAAATTTATAAATAGTAAGTGGGTCATGTAATATATCAATCTATTCTGGAATGTTCCAAGAAATCCTATAACGAAGTCAAGTTTTGGCATAACTCTATTCCTGTACGGCAAAATGACAAGTGAAATTGACCTGGAGAAGGCCTTACGCCTTCTTGAAATTGGGACTTCATCTTCCGTTAGTGTATTTAAAACTTTATAGTGTACCCGGTACTTCAAGTTGTGGCCATGAGGATCATATTTTCCTACATTACGGTACGTCTTATGTAGCCGTTTGGTTTTCGTTCTTTCCAACTGTTTCAACAAAATGATTTTTCATTATACGGCCCACACATTCTCCAACTCAATTTTACGTCATTTTGTCGTACAGGATTAGAGTTATGCTAAATTTTACTTCATCATTGTGTTTCTTGGAACATTTCAGCACAGATTGATATAACACATGACCCACTTATTATTTAAAAATTTTGAAGCGTAGTCAAGATGGCGGCCATTGTCGTCATACCCTCCAGTATGTATTGTCTTCTGTCCATTATCCATTAATAAATATTTGCTTTCAATAAATGTAACAGTTTGTAAAAGAAAGAGCGTTTTCCGAACTCTGTATTGGATTTACTTGCTTTCCATCTTTCTCGTGTTTCCCTGTCCTTATTTGCTGACGGCAACACCTATAATTTTGGCTGTGAAGGTTTACCTGTATGTACATTCGAACTTTCATCGAAATCGGGCTCTGACACCTGGAGAGCATTCCTTGTAAGAAACCTAATGCTGCTGTTGTCTATATGAGCTCCATCCATTATTTGTGTAGCAATTATTGTATTCTTTTCTTTGATTTTAATATACCTTAAGTGTTCAAAGTATCTTTCCTCTCTGTGTCTTTTGGTTTGGCCTATTTACGTTTTCTGGCACTTACATTTGATTTCGTAAATTCCTGAACTAAGCAATGGATCTGTAAAATACTTTTTCAACTCATACAGTAAGCCCCCTAATTTCTTGCCTGGCTACGTTGATACTTGAATTTTATATGCCTTGAATTAACTGTATACAGTATCAATTACAATCTTATAAAGTTTACAACACTGATTTATCTGTGAAACTAAAATTATCATCTGACAGTAAGATTAGTGATCATCTTGGGTTTTCATTGTTCACAATCTACTTCAAAATCTTATCATACTAATCTAAGTACTTCTCAGGTACACACCTTTTTAGTTAAGTTAAATCCTTAATCTTATTGCACGTCATGGATAGCTTTCCTGATGGATAAGCTAGTGTCCTTCTGGAAGAGTCCTTGACTGATGGATAAGCTAGTGTCCTTATGGAAGAGTCCTTGACTGATGGATAAGCTGGTGTCCTTATGGAAGAGTCCTTGACTGATGGATAAGCTAGTGTCCTTCTGGAAGAGTCCTTGACTGATGGATAAGCTGGTGTCCTTATGGAAGAGTCCTTGACTGATAGATAAGCTAGTGTCCTTATGGAAGAGTCCTTGACTGATGGATGCCCTTTTAAAAGAATATTAAGTTTTTGGTTCACTACACAACTTTAGAGCAATTGATTTATTCATTTCATTTGAATATCAATACTTGCAGCTATATCTGCATTGTCTCAAATACTGCAAAACTCACAATAACCGAATTGTGGACCGGTACCCTTCTTCTATTAAAAATAATAATAATAATAATTTGTCCTGAAATGTTGTCATAGGTTTAACGTTTTCCAAACCGGATTGACATCAACAGATTCGATCAAATCCTTTAAAAGACATTTCGAAAGTCAGCTTTGTTTTCGACAGCTTAGTTTCTCTCTGCTATATTTTTTGTCTAACTTCAAGGAGAATGATTGGGGTGGAGATTTATTATGACAAAAAAGAAGAAAAGTGAATTAGAATTTCTGAAGAACGAATAATCTTTCTTTTTTGGTTCTTCCTTTCTTCACTTGTTAAATATCAAGTCAGAAAAAGAGAAAAAACAGATTCTTTAATGACATCTGAAGTGACAGATCAGAAGAGGTGCAAAAATTCTACCCAATTGGCCCAGAAAAAAAAAAAGCTGAAGACTGCTCTTCAAATGTCAAATACTTTTAATTGTTCATTTAGTCTGTAGGAAGTACAAACATGTTTTTGTTACAATAAAAACTCCTAGTTGTAAGAAGTTGGACAAAAATGATCTTGATAAATGATGGTTTAATTCACTAGTCGTATGTAACCGCGCGTTGTGTGGTTGTACCATATTTCCCTTTGATAAAACCATTTTATGCTCTCGCGCTTCACGCAAGAAGGAAGGTTTTTCGCGAGTCGTTTATTTACATAAACATTGAGCTTATTTATTTTTTTGTCTCAGGAAATGCTGAGAAAGAAAAAGAGAAGATGGGAAAGAAAAGAACATTGAAGGTCATGTTGCCAGTGCGTTTTAAACATGCGCTAGTAAGTCTCTGAGAAACTAGCACACTGAAATGCCTGGCAACACTTTGACTTACTTGGATGAAAAATATATGATCAGTGTTTTAAAGACATACCATTTGTTTTCTTCTCGCGTTCTCTACAGTACACAACAGCAGATTTAAGTCAACGAAGTTACATAAAAGGACTAATTCCATTCTTTTAGAGATGGCTCTGTGCTTCTCTCATTACGCGCGTAAGAACGCGAGAGCATAAAAGGAGCCTAACTGTGTAGAGAATAGAAAGAATATATTATTCCTCGAGCATGGTGAAATACTCTCTGAGAAGGTTTTGCTTCTTGTGTTAATTCGAGTATATTTGTTTGATAGAATAGTGGGTTAGGACGCAATCGAGGTTTATAGAATTACTGTTAACTTAAGGATCTAATTCTTGTATTTCTTTAGTCGACTTTCAAACTAATTTGATAACACGTTGTTGCCTTTTTTCACTAGAACCTTGTATGTTCTGTGACCGGGACTCGAACCCTTACTCTCTCAGTTTTCTGTCGGACATATTACTCATTACACCACCACGACACAGTCAATTAATTATCTGTGTCCTCACAACTTGACAGGAAACTGGGAGGTCTGGGTTCGCGTCCCGGTTACAGTGGCTGTCTTTATGTTAATTTCAATAATTTGATGCCGGTTTAGTTAAGACACTAGCCTTTGTTCGTGACAGACATTCAACTATACGAAGTGGAAAAAAAATCGTTGTTTTCCTTGATCCGCTTCAGAGGCTACAAAAAACAGCTTCTAATAGAGTTTGAATTTGGTATTTTATTAATCATATTGTTCTACGTTGAAATTGGATCGCTTTCGGTGACTCGGAGACTCGGTCTTGAACCGAAACGCACTCTGTCACGTAGGGCCTGTTTCACAAAACTACATGTATACAAAGAATTGGTTTGTAGGGATGGCAGCATGTGGTGGCAGTTGTAGTAGTAGCAATGTTGATGGTGATGATGCACTCGTGTTGGTGGTGGTGGTGGTACAGGCACAAAATGTATACACTGCCACTAAAGTAAAGCCTCCTTGGTTCGACACTTACGTCTCCCCTACCCTGCAACGCAGATAATTACCTTTGTACACAGTGCTCCTAAGTGACGTCACAATTTTCATCACAAAATGGCCGCCGGTGATCGTTGCATGTGCGCGCAGTAACTCAATCATAAAATATGAATGGCACAACAAACTACAACATAATTCTTACCTGAAGCGCACATACGACAAATAAATGCATGTATACTATGACCTAGTTCCTTATTTAATGCATGCACCTTATCGACTAGTTGGAGAACACATAGAAACATTTATAGGTTATGAACGGAATTTTATATGCATCATTTTAGCTATTCCCACAGACACAAATATTAAACGAGCTCGAGATGCCAATACCAACTTTGACACTTTAATTTTTAACTAGTATTAATTTTTACTTGGAACATAGAAAAAGCACTTTTGTTGGACACACTCGTTATGATGCGTAAATCGGCCGGACCGGATAAGTTACGATACGGGTACGGAAACCCAGTTTTTCGCGTTGCTGGATTCACAGTTTTTTTTTTTCTGTTACATCAAACAGTCTTCTGGGCATGGAAGCACCAAACCAACATCTTATACGCAGGAAATAACTATATTTTGAAGAAATCTACTCACCAGGTTGCTAGTAGTGGAAGAATCCATCACTACACTCATTCACATTTAAATCACAGTTAAAAAGTGTATAGTATGTGTATACAGGATGTATATGGGTTGTTTAATAAATAAGTGGACTGGCCCTGTGGTTTCGGTACATTTAGATATAAGAGAAAATACGTTACATGATGATGAGTTATTCATTTGTTTTATTCGCTGATAGACGTTCGACCCTTAAATGTTACCGGCAATGTATGTGATCAGGTATTCTATACAATGCCCTGTGTTTTAGGCAAGGTATGAAATAAAGAAACGAATCTAACCTAGCCTTACCTAACCTAACCTAACATACAACAGAAATATTATTTATTTCATATTTTAATTAAGGCACCAGGCATTGTATAGAATGCTTCATTTCATACTTTGCCTTTAACATACATAAAGTGAATGTTTGATATATTAAAGTGAATAAATTACGTACTTAATTCAGATTTATTTGTTGATTTACTTTTCTCGTAAAAGTATTTATTTCTCGTTTTATTGCAGACGAAGAAGACCTGTTCATGGTGTCTGATCTACTTCTTGGTGGTGATCTTCGATTCCACATTCAACACGAAGTCATGTTTTCAGAAGAATGTGTGAAGTTGTATTTGTGTGAGTTGGCTCTTGCGTTGGATTATCTGCAGTCGAAACACATCATTCACAGGTAAATAAAACTATAATTTTCTCCAGAACTGGGATCATACGCTGTTTAGAATAAGCAGGATGTTTATGAACTACACAGACAAACTTCTGGAAGTGATTCCTGACATCAAAACAAGACGAAAGTTCCTCTGACAGAGTTTCGAAATGACCATAATTTCGGAGCTATGGACGTGCTGAAAACGTGGGAAAATGAATTTTAGAGCTTTCATATTTCCAATATTATTAACTGTAGACCTGATGCGGCATAGTACCGTCAAAAACTTTAAATATGCACTATCAAATAATGCATATTTTAAAATGCCCTAATGGGTGCGTAAGAGATTTCCCAAATAAATTGAGGGAATCCCAGAAATTCTCTGAGGTAAAAATGGGTCGAAATGGACATGAATTGGACGGCTTTGTACCAGGAAAAAGTAATTTCTTTGCGTCAAGTCGATATTCTAAATAGATGCCATATACCGAACAATTTTAAAAAAAAAAAAAAAAAACGTGGTTGCATAACAAGCAGTAGTAATAATTGTATGATTTCATCGAACGTTTTGTTTATTTGTTATCAAAGAGATTGGATGTCATTCTCCGATTGGATGCTCGGGATGACGTCTGTCATCTTTACTCGCACGGGAAGTCTTTTAATTGATGCTCAATTCGTCATACCTCTACTTCAGAAATATTCGGGAATAACCTGCTTCCTTTCGGAAATCCCTTGCGCAATAATCGTACAATTTTAGAATATCTATTTTCAAGTAGAGTAGATTTAAAGTCTTCGACGGTTCCATCCTGCATCAGTTTTACTGCTCGTAGTGTTAGAAGTATGAAGGTCTAAAGTTCATTTCCCCACGCTTTCGGCAACCTGTAGCTCTGAAACTATGCACATTTCGAAAAATTTGTCACAGAAACTTTCGTCTTGTTTTGATGTGCGGAATCACCTCCAGAAGTTTGTCGGCGAGGTTCATAAACACCTATACGTACCTTATCAGCCATAATTTCCTCTGTGAGGCAAAACTTAAGTCTTGAAAATCATTAATCAATATAGTTTATCCCAATATAGTAACTTTGACCTGATTCAAAGATGAAGCATTTTTCCTTTGACAAGTGAGACAACTTTTACAAGCTTAGCAGCTCAAGCCAAAAAAGGTTTAAATTGAAAAGAACTAGAGTACTAGCTATAGAGGAATGTCTTACCCTATCCACTATTGTTACCCCAGAAGACTATATCTAACACTTATACTAGTTATATCTCGGCTGTGGACGCGGGATGAACCATTCGCGGTGCTGAAAGGCAAAATCTTATTTGTACAAGAGAGAAAATAGGTAATGAGTACTCCCTCCTGCCTGAGATGAAGACCGGACGACACCCAAGGATGGTAGAGGATATGTTTTTCAACTCCTTCCTGTCTGAAGTGAAGACGGGTTGGAGTCGGGATTTTCGGTTGTCGCTTCCTCCTGCCTGAAATGAAGGCTGGCTGAAGCTAAGGATAGTGTTTGCCTGCTTGAGGTGCAGACTGGAAAGGTTGAGAACTACTGCCTGCCTGAGATGAAGACGGACAGAGGCTAGGTATTTGGTAAATGACCCCTTCCTGTCTGAGATGAAGACGGGTTAGAGCCAAGAGTGACGACTTCCTGGCTAAAATGAAGACTGGCCGCCGCCCAGGTAAAGGTTGCGAACCACTGCTTACCTGAGATGAAGACGGGCAGAGACCAAAGGGCAACGATTATTTCCCTGAGGTGAAGACGGATTAACGTCAGGTTATGGGTTGCGTACTCCTGCCTGCCTGAAGTGAAGACGGGCCGAAGCAAGGAATAGGTTGGGAACCACTACCTACCCGAGATGAAGACTGGTAGAAGTCCAAGGATTATGATGACCTGCATGAGACGAAGAATGGTCAACACTAAGAGCTTGGGTAGGAACTCCTGCCTGAATGAAATGAAGACGGGCCGGAGCAGGAAATAGGTTGTAGAACACAAGTTTAAAGAGTATTCTTGATGAATAAAGTTTTAATGCAAAGCCAATAAAGCATAAGAACAATTAATGATAATAGGTTTATTAGCGGACTGCTTGTCCGAAGAATAGACACATCAAGCATGAGAGTTCGAAGTGGTCTGGCCTGAAGGCCGAGGAGATCTGATTTAGATTTGAAAAAAGTTTGAAAAAGTTTTGAATTTCAGTGCTCCTGTAAAGTCCCGCACTGAGGAGTGACCACTCTCCAACTTCTACAGTGATCTCCTATCATGCACATGCTTCGTGCAACTAAAGCGGGTGTCACGGGTGTGGATGCTTACGATTTCTGTCTTTCGGAGACATTTACCGCGAATCGGAATATGTAAGGAGAAAGAAAGAAGGTGTAAAAAGAAGATAGAAGAAACGCTACAAGAGTTTTTTGAAGAGGGCAAAAACCAGAATATGCATTGCTGTATATTCTGTAAAAATCCCTGTATCGAGCTAACTATGATAGATTACCTGGTAAACCACGCATGCTGCGAAGGGTGAGAAAACCCAGGTAATATGTCTGTATTGAGTCTACTATGAATCGCATCTTGAAAACAAGTGTCTGTGTTGAACATGCAAAAGGCCGGTCAACTGCTGCATCTCAGGTGAGTGGCTACTTCATCCAGGGGCTGCATACACGAAGTGGGGTTATCCTCTCTGTCGTCTCGGTGTCCCAACAGGTGGCCAGGAATCTACAGGTGGCCAGCCCCAACAAGTGATTGCCTCTCAGTCAAGTCAAAATATCGGAATTGAATGTGAAACTGAATCGGACTACCCTCTTACAGCAGAAACTTGACTGATTAGCTCTTAACGAGTGGGACTGATTGCCCAACATGACTACAAATGGTACTAGGTACTTCGCCTTGCTGTCGCCCGGTTTCCCGGACAGTTGCACCACGAGTGCCGTTGACCAAATTCGTCATGCTTCCACAATTAAGTGGCTGGTTCTTCCAGTCGTCCAACATGGTTACTAATGGTACTAGGTACTTCGCCTCGCTGTCGCCCGGGTACTGGACAGATGCTACCGCGGTTGCCGTTGACCATGTTCGCCATGCTTCCACAATTAAGTGGCTGCTTCTTCCAGTCTTCGTGTCGGTATCGGGAGGCGGCTATTCTTCACTGGTGAATACAACTCCGCTGTTGGCGGCATCACACCACGGGCGATTGTGGGCATCACAGCTGCCAAGCGATTGCCATCGGACCCCGAGCACACCGCAGATCTGCTCGGAGGTTGCTTATATAAGAATGTCGTATTACATATTCATACACCGACAAAATGTAGTTTCGAGTTAGTTTCTTACGCGCAGGCACAAGTTGATATTTTTAGTAACTATTTTACATAGTGTTTGCTATTTAATAAGTTCTTTACCTTTATATCCGAAAATAGTTCCTTGTTTTGTTTCTTTTTCATTTGTGTTCATCCGCGTAAGACATTCAAATACATACACACACATGTTTTAAAATTTCGCTGTATCCTAATTCTACTTTTTGGACTTTAAACATAAAAGAATTTCATCGTTCCAAGGTTCGTACTATATGTTTAAAGACAGATTATTATGCAACCTTCCGCACAGAATATTAAAAGCAAAAACCTATATAAATGAATTCAGGGGCGGTGCATACGTTCGAAAACAAACAAAGGTGACTTAATTACTTTGAACAAATGTGATTAACATCACATATGTCCCTCCCTGAGATAAAATTTTGGGGAAACTAGTAAGAGTCTGTTTAAAAAAAATCAGGGTCCTTTATAAAAAGTCCTTTAAATATACTTATATATAGTTTTTTAATAATTTTGCTATGCTCACCACTTTATGAAATCTAACACTCAACACATAAGATGTCACTGGTGGGTGAATTTAGGGAACACGTGAAGTTTTTGTTTAATTTGTAAAGGATTTGATGATTTTTTTTAAAGGGTGGAGATGGAACTGCATCTCTGCCGCCGAGGGAAAAACTGTTGACCGTAAAAACAAATACAGAGAAATCCACCAAAAGATTGACAACAAGTGAGACAACTTTTCACAAGCTTAAGAGATCAAGCCAGAAAGGTTTAAACGAAGTTGAGTCAAGCAGTCTAATTTACAAGAATCAAGGTTGAAATATCGTTGACAGGACAAGTAAGAAAAAAAGACAATATATTTTTTAAAATATAAAAACGTTGACCTTGGTGGAAATCAAGGACCACTGGCATACCGATCAATGCTGTAGTCAGTACACCAAGGTACCACACGTTCGAGTTCGCTTTCCATGCAATATTTATGCTTAGTTCATTAGATCGCAAGATACACTTATACTAATATATAACACCAAATTTAAATAAAACTGACAACGTCACAGATATTTAAAACCAAAAACGAAATTAAAATTATTATCTTAAATCACTTTCGGGGCACCTGCGTAGAACTAACACTGCGTTGGACCTCGAAGACAAACACGGCCTTCGACCAAACCAGGTTTCTGGCCTTGGGTGCTGGTCGTACGCTAGTTCATGTGGATTGAGAGGCATTTGATTGTACGAAGTGTTGATCCAATCCCGCATCCCCCATTCGCATTCCCCACCCTCTTACTAGAACTGTGAAATTCTCACACCCCGACCAGCTAGATCGCCATTTTGTAATCTGACGGTAATATGAAAAAGAAACCGCCAGGTTGAAGGGGTCCGCGTGCATGTTCTTTTTAAATCTTTTTCTCACTTTAATGTTTTTGTCTCTCTTTCTCTTTCAGGGATATAAAACCGGATAATATTCTCTTGGATGAAGAAGGTGAGTTGAAAGCAGCTTTGTTATACGTTATTCAGTTTCTTCTTTATTTTTCTTGCTGTTAGGATTTAAACAAAAAATACACTAATTTCTGTATATTTAGAAACTGTCATAGGCTCATGAAAACGAAAAACAAATTACATAACCATTGTACTACATAACGTGACAAAATTTGTTACATATACTCTGTGTAACAAAACAGGCACCCAATCAGTACAATCGACCTGCCCCGTGACCCGAGTGAATCTTACCCGACGCGTGACCGGATTCATTTTGGCTCGATCCGACTCGATTTCACCTGATCCGACCCAACTCGTGACCCCGAGTAAGTCTGATCTGACCAGTTTGAGAAGACTATTCCATAGGTATGCAGTCCTCACAAGTGATGCTGTATTTTATGCTGCGAATGAAGGTTCAACTACCTTTGTAGATAGAACGACCATTGTTCTTGCAAAACTTTTGCAAATCGTTGCTTGAGGTCTTAAGCAATCTTCACATGACATTATCCCTACAAGCCTAAAGTCACTGCAAGATGATAACGCTCTTGTAAACCTGAGAGGGGCATATAAAAGAACATGGATATTTTTCAACGTATTCTCTAGAGCACACCATACATTTTTTGTCGGATTGAAATCGGGGAACCTGGATACCCAATGCATACAAATACATAGCTTGATACATTTGAGCATTACCATCCTTAGGGATGAATCTGTCGCTACAGTGATATCTGTGTTAGGGCTAACAAGCATTCCCAATTTCTCTTCGAAGAATATGCAATAGAGGTGTAAATTTATTTGTGATCTTCAGGTATCTACGGTTCTAGCCGGGATAGGGTACGAAAAGGATGCAAAAAGGAATCGGCCAGGACCTAAGTTGACGGTTTCAGTCCTGCATTTTCTTGGTGTGACTGAGGAAACACTATGGAGAAACCTCAGTTGTTCGGTAACTATAGTTACTAAGTACCGAACCCAGGACTTCCCGAATGCAAAACCAACCCTCTACCAGGTGAGAGACAGCTACCCAATACTGTTTGCGTTGTGTTTAAAGGAAAGGAATCAAACTCTGACCTGCAATAAAGAAACAAGTTGGGACGTGCCAGTGTACGTGGTCTGTTTAAAAAATTCAGTAATATGGTCTGATATTGCAATGGGAACTTGGTTCAGGTGCGCGCGCATATACATGGCTATCTAGAAGCACCATCTTAGCGTGGAACACACGTGATCGTCAGGCAAACCCGCTGCGGGCAGTCGAAAATAGTCAGTGTGAGAGGAAGGGTCATAGTGCAATGGAGCAACGAGTGAACTTCAAGTTCTGCCGCAAATTGGAGAAAACGGCGACGGAGACGGACGAAATGTTGGTGCAAGTGTACGGCATTGACGTCATGAGCAGGAAATGTGTTTTCGATTGGTTCAAACCCTTTCGCGACATGAATGATTGGCTATGTTCGGGACAGCCATCGACTGGAAGAACCCCAGGGCTCCAGGTATGATCAAGCAAGAACGACAAATTGCTAGCATGAGATCGGAGATTGTTGACGGAGGAATCGGGTATAAGCAAGAACACCATCGTTTGCAATCCAAGAAAACGTGTGACAGCGGTTCTGGGATCAATTCCTAAAGAGGATTTTCTTGACAGCTTCCAGAAGCTTTATGAATGTTGGCAAAAGTAGAAAACGATTATTTTGAAGACCAGTAAAGGTAATTGGTTTGTTTTCTGATACCATTCAGCGAACTTTCTATAACACGTATATCAAAAGTTCTGTGTATTGGAAGCACGAAGAGAAATAATATACAACTTTGTACTTGGGTAAATGTTTGAGTGGAAGGGATGTTCAACGAGATTGTTCTTAGGAAAGAGCAAAGAAGAAGAGAAGGAGAAGGACCTAACTTTCGTGTTAAGATACCCTAGCGTGATCCTTTCTAGTGCCAACTCTAAGCATGTGTTGAAGCAAAACCCGATTTATCTTCTTTCATGCTGAGAAGTTATCAAGAATCCTCAAGTGTATCTCACGATGAAAACAAAGAAAGAAAACGTCTGAAAAATAAAACCTTGAAAAAAGCTTTTCGTTTCAGAGAAAATTGGAAAGAGTGAAGAAAAGATTATATTTGAAGGAGTAAAATTTCACTAAAAGCAGACTACGTTTTCTTTTACCTCCATTTTGTTTGCTTTCTTTCGTTGATGTTACAAGAGAAATTTATGTGAAATTTAGTTTGTCAATTCTTGTCTTTCATACCAAAAGCTTTTTCTTTTATCTCTGAAGAAGAAAGAGGAGGCAAAGAGAGAGAGAGAGAGGAGAGAGAAAATTTGTAACCATTTCTGTGGAAGTTTCCAAGTATGTAATCTTCGTACCCAAGAGAAACTTCCCATCCGCTCTTCGTATTCTTAGAACAGCGTTGCAAACTTCAAAAAAAACGTATATAGACTAGCGGCGAAATCGAGTAGTTGGGGGTCTCAGGGGGTACAACATATTACAGAGTGTCAAGTATTAAATTTTGTTTCATGAGTCCCTAGTAGCGGCGAACTAGTAACCAAAGGGTCCACCCGGGAAGCCAAAAGGACCCATCCACTGGTAAACAAAGTATTAAGTAAATATATTGCCTCGATTTGCGAAGGCCCTACACTAGCTTATAACTTCAGCACTGCCTTTATGTTGGCCATAACAAGTCTTGTGTGTCAAAATTTCTAATTTTGAAAGACCGGCAAGACTCCCACTCGGGAATTCGGCCAGTCCACCCCTGGTCCCTACGGATGATGTTCGCATTCTTGGATTTCTAAATTTACATAAAGGAGCCTTCATGTTGTAAAATAGCAGAAGTTTTCAACAGGACTGTCTTTCTACATGGAAATATACATGAACGCCTCCCAATATATGTAAATTTGGTACATGCATGTTGTGAGGTTGACTACGTTGGGACAAAGTATTTTAAATTTGATGTTAGACCACATAAAAATATATTTAATATGGCGGCATATTTCGACTATTTCTTAACCTAGCTAAGCTTAGTATCAAAATGTAAATTTAAAGGGTCGCCAAATTCGATAAACATGTTTAAAATGATGCTAGAAGCGTCTAATCACTTCTCAACAGTTATTATTGAATAGATATGGTGCGTAACTCTTCCATGCAACACAAATAGCATTATATCAAGTTGAAATTTCAGTTCTGGCAAAGAATGAAGAAGAAGAGGTGGTTAGAAATACATCATTCCAAATTTCTAACATATTATCTAAACCAGTAATAGAAACACCTTATGGAGGGCATGTACGATCAGTTCCACTACATTTATCTACTGTGTATTTATCTGGAACACTGCAGTCAGGTTGGTTCACAAATAATGAAGGAGAGGAAGCTGATAGGCATTTGCACGCGAGTGACCCAAATGATCAGAACAGAACAGGATTCAATGACGGTTCCTTCATGGATGGCCTTCGATATCGTCCAAAATATTTTAACAACCATGGGATATATGCCAAATATCAATACTGCTGCTGATAAGGAAAACAGTCTCTATGGACTGTAAGAACACAATGACTGAAATATCCAACAGATTCAACCTAGATCAACCATCAGTTTTAACATATAACGAATTCTTTATCGTAAGGAAAAATCACTGGGTTGGGTAAATAGTGATGAATAGAATAGAATCGAAATTTATTCGTCAAACTATATAGTACATACATAAGACTCGTCAATGTCTCTATACACGAGACATGATATTTAATTCAAAAATTGAGTACAATTTACATCACTTTAAATTATTACATATGTACATAGTACATAATAAGTCATCACTCAAAAAAAAATCATTAATAGTAAAATAGCCCTTATTTACCAACATATTGAATGGCTCAGATTTAAACTTATTAATATTGTCAATACTCTTCAGGTAATTGGGTACTTTATTATACCGTCTGGTACACAAGGAGTAAACATTAGAATGAGTGGTTGCGAAATTTTGTCTTTGGACAAATATGTTTCCTTTTGTGTGTGTGTTTGATAAATGTATATATTTGTCGAATAAGTAAATAAGTTACTAATTTCCTTTTGTAAATATTACACTGGTCATGGTACTGTTAGAATTTTTTTTAGATTAAACACATCTTTACATGATGCCCTTGGGCTTATGTTTAAAATACTTCTAACAACCTTCTTTTGTATACGAAAAGTATTTACACTTACATGTGATGTACCCCAAACTATCCCAAAGCTAATAAGAGTATTGTCGAGAGACTGTACCTTGTAATCTGCATATGATGAAGCAGATACCATTCATTATTTTTTATCAAGTTCAAGAATGTGATCATCCCATTTTAGCTTTTCGTTTATAGTTACTTATAAAATTATAAACTTATAAAATTTACTACTATGGGGGGAAACATAAACGATCGGTGAGAAAGATGAAGATATAGAATATTTGATTTGTCTACATTTATATTCAAACTGTTTATTGAGTCCCATTCTATTAATTTCGCAATCATTGATTTTAAGTTACTTTCTGCTTCCTGATGAGTGTTTCCTGTTACTAAAACATTTACATCATCATCGTAAAAAAAACTACATTTTCTGAATCTATGAATTTGGATAAGTCATTTATATACAACATAAATAACATCGGTCCTAAGATAGAACCCTGAGGAACGCCGTTGTTAATTTCAGCCACTGACGAACGAAATGCCATACTTCTCTCATTAAGACTATCTGCTTTCTATGACTCAAGTGCGATAAAAATAATCATATGATACACCTCTGTTTCCGTACTGATAAAGTTTCGATAATGAAGTTAAATGATGCACGCTGTCGAATGCCTTAGAAAAATCTATAAGTACATCTATAGCATGTTGAGATTTTTTTATAAAGTCAAACAGTGCATTATCGATAGATTGTTCCCTTCTAAAGGCCATGCTAGCAGCGGAAAATCAACTTGCATGTAGATAGAATGTAACTTAAACGTTCAAACATTGCGTATTAAAATATTTTTAAAAATATTGATTCAACAGAAATGGGACGATAATTCTACATATCTGTAATGCTTCCTTTCTTGTGCAAAGGAATAATCTTAGCAATTTTTAAGCTGCTTGGGAAAGCTCCTAACTCAAAAAAGCTATTTATAAGATATCAAAGTTGGTATCCAATTAAATGTATATAACTTTTAAAAACAGTGGGGGAAATATTATCTAGACGTGATGAATTTGTATTTGACAGCTTCTAATTATATCAGTGTATAACTCTTCAATTTTAACTGGAATTATAAACATACTTTGCTCCACTGAAATTTGCTTATACTGATACTTGATTCCACGTTGTATAGACACGGTCTTCGAAAACGACAATAGCAATATTGAAATCGAGAATAGTCGAAAAACGAAATATTAAATAGTAAAATCGAATGATATTTCAATATGCGTTATATTCGATTCCAAACGATATTTCGATGCGAAAGATACTTGATTTCCATAGAAACGATTTTCAATAATTTTTCACTTGTAAACAACCTCATAAGCAAAACATCGGGAAACGAATGTCGGGCCTTTGGCGGTCAAATCTGCGCCGACGTTGGTACAACAACCGGACGTTGCACGAAACCCGACGTTCTGCTCACCAGGGTGGGCCAACGCCTAGCCTCCAAATCTCCAACTTGTACCCACCAGATCCCCAACCAAAACAGCGCTTTTTCAATCAAGCAAAACAGAGAATAGACAATGCTTCCTGTCTATTGGTACACACATTTAGTTGGAATTTGTCCATTGCCTTCAAGATGACATATTAATTAGTTTGTAAAGGAGTACTGCGCATAAGGACCGTTTTCTGCTCCTCAACCGATTCTAATGAATTTTTTTATGTAATAACTAGAACATATGAGAGTTATGAATAAGCCAAATCATATGTGCATACCATTTTCAGTTATAATGGAAAGCGCGTCCGAAAATGACCACTTCCTTATTCTAATTGTTATAGTGTTGTTCAAAATAAATTGTGATATCTAAAACATGGCGTAAGCTATCAAATCCCAATTTCGTATGGCAAGTACAAATATAATGAGCATGTTACAGCGTAAATCGAAAGACCATACCTTTAACCGTCTTGGAGATAAAATTAGTTTTTCTTATGTAAACGTTCAATTTTACTTATAAAATTTCACTTTTCCCAGGAAACGCTGTGTTGTTTAACCATAAGCCTCCACTAGTAACAAAACGATATGTCGCTCAAATAATCTCCATGTAATGTAGAAGAACATATTCAAAAAAAATATTTTTAACTGATATAGGTTGATGGTTAAACGAAACGTTTTATATTCTAAAGATGTGTCCCTCACTTCGAAGTATATGTATTAAATTCAGTTAAATAAACTATCTAATGTCTGAAAGTTCTCAAGATATCCAAACCACATTTTATGTGACAAGTACGTACATTATGAACATATCAGAATAAAAATTTCTGGTTGATAACTTCAGCCGTGTTTCAAATAGGAAATATTTTCTGCTTATCTCTCTGACTCTTGGTACACCGACGCTAAAATAGCGGAACACATGCTGAAAAGAACATCGAAGAAACGCGATCATGGCTTCAAGAGGAAGACATTTTCGTCGTCGACAGAGACTTTCGGAATTCACTCCACCTTCTATCTGACTTAAGTTTCCAATCTGAATGTTCAACTTCTTCCTAAAGAAAGAACGAAAACAGTGCACGACCTTGGAGGCAAATAAATCAAGGATAGTAACAAAAATACGGTGGGTGTTGGAATCTTAAAACGGCAGAGTTAAGCAGTGGAAGGCTCTGGATCTGGTAATCCCCAACACACAAATAGGTAATACAGGAGATTATGTCCCTATCGTGTGTACCATTTGCAACACCTATCGGCCTGCGCTTGTGGAGACAACTAATGGTTTACAAGAAACTGCCAATAATGAACGGTGGGATAGACGGAAAACCAAGTGGGTAGTTATGACTGTCATTACGGAATCTTACACTTGGCGTATAACAATTGAAGTAGGTACCTAGCTATACAGCCAAACATTTCACAGATGAAGGCGCTTACGAAGTATTTATTGACAAGAAGCAATCCGGGATTTTGCGAGTTAAAGTTCAATCACGACATACAGCAATGAAGAAATACAATCTATGGATTTCATACGACAAGACCGCTATTGAAGGGTGGTACTGTCCATGCAGAGCGGGAGAAAGTACGATTAGTTGTTGTGCTCATGTGGCATCAGTCTTTTGGTATCTGCGTTACAATTGGCATTCGGATAGTGCTGTAAAAAACAGCAGGATCTCGGGTGCCGCAAGAAGTACAGAAACCACCAAAATCTTCTAACCAAGAGTCATGGACTGGGAAACTGATGATGACACTAACTCTACTTCTAGATGCTTACTTCACTACGTTCTGCTTTTTCACATTGTCAAAATGAATCTGTAAACTGCGGACATTAACATGATCTCCATAGCTCTGAAATGTTTATTTTATAATTTGAATTCCCTTGTGCTTTAAATGGCTCTTATTAAATAAATAGTTTCCTCATAATGTGCTTTATAATTTGTAAAATTAAGCGTTATTATTGAGCAAATATTTTCTACTTCAAATACGGCTGAAGGTATGGACTAGAAATTTTTATTCTGATACGTTTTTAATATCCGTACTTGTCGTACACAATGTAGTTTGGATATCTTAAGAACTTTCAGATATATGATGATTGATTTACCTGAATTTAATACATATACTTCGAAGCGAGGGACTCATCTTTAGAATATAAAATGTTTCTTTTAACCATCAGCCCCCATCAGTTACAAAATATTTCTTGAATATGTTCTTCAACAATACATGGAGATTATTTGAGCGATGTATTGTTTTGTAACTAGTGGGGGTTGTTCCTGGGAAAAGTGCATGTTTTTATAAGTAATATTGAACGTTTATATAAGAAAACTAATTTTTATCTCCAAAACAGTACGCCATTCTCGACACATTACAATTTAAATTGAACAACAGTCTAAAAATTGGATCCGAAAGTGGTCATTTTTGACGCGCTTTCCATGATAACCGGAAGTGGTATGCACATAGGATTTGGCTTATTGGAACTCTCGTATGATCTAGTTATTACATAAAAAATCATTAGAATCGGTTGACGGGCAGAAGTACTCCTTTTCCAACTGTCTCCAGTGGGATTTGAACCTGGAACATTCCGATTTGTAGCTTATTATTCTAACAACTAGGCTATGGATACATCTTGATAGTGATTAATATTTTACTATGTCTTTTAGTTTGCTAATACTGTTTCTGACGTAGAAGCATGCGTGTAAGTTTGAAATTGACACTGAGATTCCTGATTGGATCTTGCGTTAGTGCTATGGTAGTTGCTTCGTTGATTTTTCTCTTCGATCCTGTCCCGTCTGGTAATTGACAACATTGCTGATAGATGTCAGTGCGGTAAGGTAGGATTATTTTCTGAGTTATAGTCTCTATTGGCAAATTTGTGGGATCTATCAATCGGACCACCTGCTGCTATGACGCCGCCCCGTCCAGCTGGACATTGCCTCTAAGCCAACTACGGTCCACTTGCTATATTCCATCACGACGGCAGCCACCTTAAATCCATACATTGGGCCTATTTCGTTTTGCCGCTCAAATGCCACCGTCACCTACCTCCGATCTATCTGTTTGACAACAGTCGCCACAAATCCAAACGTCGGCCTACCAGCATGTGGTGGCATTCCACAGAAAATAGGCCACAATTGTTCTATACGTGACATAATATAAATTTTGTAATGAAAACATTTTTAAAAAACTTAAAGCTAAACTAAAAAACAATGAATGCTTAGCCAAGAAAAAACAGTATCAACTTAAGGCGCACCTGATGGGAAGATAGGGAAATGCGTACAATGAAGGTAACGTGAGTTCTTTAACTGGAGAAATCTTAGCCAAATGTAAAGGATTTACCAGTTTCAAAGTCACCAGGTTAAAAAGTTCGGTTAATTCAAGGTCACTGCACTCAATTTTGAATTTGAATAGAATTTATGTATGTCCTTTAGACGTCTTTGGCTCAGATCGGGTTCGGATAATGTAGAGGATATGAGAGGTATCGGGAAGGGCGGTACCATTCCGCCATTCAATCCGTGAAACTGAGGAAAACCTCAATCAGGATGGTCAGTCGTGCGATTCGAACCCACATCCCCAACCATTATCGATCCAAAATCTCCGACGTTACTGACTACACTACTGCGGCTGCGTGATCAAATCTAAAATCAGATTATCTCTACACGCTTTGCCTGCGGCGCTAGCCTGTGTTACGGATAAGCAAAGTGAAATTTAATAGAAATGAGGTGGAACCCTGTCGGGGGACTGCATATATTCAGGCTTAGCTGTTGATATCTCGTATCTACATTTTTTGTCATCGGAAGTAGTTGTTGTCTTTTTATTGAAGGGAGAAAAATTGGCGAACTTTCCAGTTGAAACTTAGTGAAAAATAAACGTCCAATTTACCTCTACGTTCATTTGTTACGAAGTTTCAACTGGAAAGTCCGCCAATTTTTCTCCCTTCAATACAAAGGTAACAACTGCTTCCGATGACAAAAATTGTAGATACGACGTATCAACAGCTGCTACTGTGAGGCTCCAGTAGTGAGTTTCCTATTTGAAAGATCAATGTTACATTGGAAAAATTGGGATGAGACCTTTATAAGGACATCTCGAATACCTTCCTAAGCCTGGTAGTTTCTGAGTTTAAACTCCCCGCCGTAACTCTTCCTACGACACTTCAACCAACTTCCTAGTCCTAGTAGTTGCTAAGTTATAAATTGTCCTCTATCTCTGGCATCGTCCTTATAATGTGTATGATCTATACGGGTTTCCACTCGTCCCACCGAGATCTTTCCTACGGCACCTTAACCTAGTAGTTTCTGAGTTGAAAGTTGTAGACAGACAGACGGACAGAGCGTTATGTAAACGGATATTCCGCCAGAATTTTCAGCTTCGGGGCTAAAATCAAAATTGTGTTAAGTGGTGTTTTGCAGCGTTTGTATCGTTTTTCACCGTTAAAATTTTGAAGTTGGATGGAGCGCTCGAGAATTTGGGGGGTGACAGGGCACAGGAGGTCTGGTAGAATCACTTTATGTAAGGCCTCACAGCACTTGCTCCTGAAGCCTTAAGAGTATCATAAACTTTTGGGGTCCCCTACAAATGGAAATTTCAGGGGGAAATATGACAGACTTGAAATTTGTGTATTCATTTTTTTTTTTTTTTTTTTAGAAAATGTAGAAAAGAGAGAAATTCTGTTCGAATGATACATGCCACACATGACTCTTACTCAAATCTTTGAGAACGCACTGAACCTATGGAATTATTTATTTTAACAGAAATTCACACTACGATGTGAACATATTTATTTCACAGTTCATATTTATAGTTTCTCATTTCATCAAGAAAGGATGTTTGATATACGTATGTCCCACACGTGACCAGAACTGAAACGAATAACCGAGTCAATTGGGTTATTTGGGTCACGTTTTGGATAAGCCATCAGGTCTTTGGGTGGATACCCGGTCTAACCCAGTGAAAGAGTCCTGCACGGGCCGAAATTTTCGGCCCAAGTCCAATCCAGCCTGAATGTACCTAGGCCCGGCCCAGCCCGATAAGTTTTAAAAATTTTGGCTCGAGCCCCAATATATTCATATCTGGTATAATAATAATAATATAATGCATACAAGCCTATGTGAGTGTTTGAACGATGTGATTACGCTTATATGTGCTAGTCATTTTAATTCCATTCTACAGGATTGCCGTTTCAACTTATTTCTAACACAAAGGATCAAAATAATCCTTTCGCTTTGAACAGTAGGATTACTTGTAGTCGCAGGTGTCTTAAATCCAGCAAAGAAGTAGTTAGTCAAAGTATAACTTTTATTTACAAAACAAATTATAAGAAATTTGACTCCACCCGCAAGACCTACATTTGCACGGTATTTAACACCGTATTAGACTACAACCCTGACTTCATCCACCATTTTTTCCTGCGGGTCGCTGAAGTGGAGAGAAAAACAAAGAGTGCGTTTTCCTTTCATTTTTACATCAAGACGACAACTCTGACTGTTCACCCCCTGGGATCCAGTGGTTGGATTGACCATAGTCTGGTACTGACAAGGACCATCAGAGGAAGTTTCAATACGCATACTGTCTTTTGTTATTTATTGAGGGAAGGGCATGCAGTCACTCGTGTGACTGCCGACTGGGGTCAACGCCCCGGTGAACAACTAATCCTCTATAGCGAAAGTGGAGCCGCTAAGCAACACCAACTGTAAATATTGCATTGTTTGTAATACCTTTCACTCCACGTGGCGTGCACACAGACTTGAACATTTGGCTTTATTCCAATTATTGTTTAACGAAAGTCAATAATTATTGAACTGCTTTAAAGAAGTGCAATTGATCGTCCCGAGCTCGGCCAGACCGAAAGAAATAGCGAAGCTGGCACGCGGGCCAGGCCGGGCTCCGGGCCTAGCCCGGCCCGTGCAGGTCTCTGGTCAGAGACACTGAGGGTACAGCAGTGTTTTAATTTTTTCTTTATTATTCGTTTCCGTTTGAACAGTGTGTCTTTCAGGGATAACCGTGGCACCCCGTTACCCTGTACATCAGGAAAAACACCAACCCGAAAATTTCTTAACAAGAGTAATAACATATGGGCATAGTCTCATGTTCCCGGAAGGAACAAAAATATCGTCGTAGGTGTGCAAATATCTCCCCATAATCCATACACATCTATCTTCCAGACGGGATTAAAAGCCACAACCTTAAAAATCCTGGCCTGATTCCTAAGACTACCACAGTCACCAAAATAATTTTATGTTTGAAATATTAAAGAGGATAAAGCGTTGAAAGCTCTCAAAACAGAAGTTCCCCTTCATAGGCTCACTTCTCAGCGAATCCAACTAACTAACCCTATGGCTTACGGAACTCGCAAGTTCATCACCACAGTAACAAATGTTCGCCATTGGATTCTATCCTGGGCAACATCAAGCCATTTTTTTCACTAACATTTATTTCTCGAAGATCCTTTCTAATGTTGTCCTCCCAACGACATGTCGATCTTCCCAACGCTCTTTTTCAATCCAGCTTTCCAACCAAGATAGAATATAATCTTTGTTCCCCCCCCATCTGAGCTACATGGCGTCCCCATTCAAACCACAGGAACATGAACAGGTCACCGGGTGAAGACTGGGCCACTGGGGGGGTCAAGAT
Source organism: Lepisma saccharinum (assembly GCA_022664845.1). Taxonomy (NCBI): domain Eukaryota; kingdom Metazoa; phylum Arthropoda; class Insecta; order Zygentoma; family Lepismatidae; genus Lepisma; species Lepisma saccharinum. The sequence goes on along the minus strand of JAGDQP010005745.1, from coordinate 22,676 downwards.
TCGATCATTCAGTAATTCCGCTAGACGCTCCCCTGTAGGGGATCACCCTCCAAATCGTCGAGAACACCTCCCCCAACTTTAACAATTTTGCAGTCAAAAATCGATAGAAACCGTGCAAAGCTCTACTTACACCGTCCCCATTTTGACTTAAAATCCCCCAAATTGTAAATCCTGGCGGGATCCCTGCAATCATCGGATAGCTGTTTCACTGTCAGCCTGGTCATTTGAGTCAAGAGCGGGCCCCGGTCATTCGGATCAAATTTCGGACCAGGTCATCGTATTTCAGCTCTACGTCTGACATAAAGCTCCCATTCGTGACGATTTACGACCGTATTTAGATATCTGTAAAACCCAAAAGAGCTCATTGTGTTTAGTCAACAAAATGTATTAATTTCTTTAATCGTATCTTGAAGATAAACTGGGACCATGTGGACATTTTCCTTTGGTAAGCGCTGTGTAATCGTATCGGTTGAGTCAAAGTTCATGCACTACTGGCTACCCACCATTAGACTTGGTCAGACTGCTGAAGACAACTGGAGAGAAAAGTGAGACAGAGAAAGAAGAAATAGATTAGGGTAAGATGGGGTGAAACCATGACGTGGGGCAATTTCGTTGACCGATCAGATAAACGTCATCAATCAATGGTATCAAGGTCCAGCGCGCTGTTCTTTTTTTGTCTTCTTTTCTGTTCATGGCAAACAATGAAAAAAAACAGAGGGAGGAAGATAGTAGGAGATTTTTCAGGCTTTTCCTCTAGTGCCATTTTTTTCTCTCGTCCAGCGAACAGCGTTCTTCGTTACAAAGAGAAAAAGCACTGAAGATATTGGAAACGACTCAACTTTGGGCTTAGAAAGATACTTAAGGCAAAAAGGTCGACAACGAAAGTCATTTACTTCGCCCGTTCCCTTATTTGCAGAAGGGAGAAGACAGATTGAACGAGATCTGAACTGGTCGCAAATCTTCAGGAAAAATTAGACATAGATAAAGAAGGAACGAAATCAGAGTGATATGGACATAGGGGATGATAATTTTCTCAATTAAAGTGTTCCAAAATGAAAAGCAACATCATGATAGCGAATCGTAATGAGTTGACGGTGAAGGCGTATCGTCATTAGTAAAGCAGTTTTCATTTGATGGTAACCAATCAACAAATAAGTAATTACTATTGCCTCGTGCAATACTAAAAATACTACCCCACAAAAGTTTGAAATACGTATTCATGTGTATTATAAACACTAACACGGGAAGTATCCCAGCTCAAACGGTTAGAACCGACTAGGAGCATGTTTAAAGTAGAACGTTGTTCGTGTTCCAACTCTATGAAAGCCAGTTATCTGTAAAACTATAGCGCCAAATGAATGTCATCGTATTAGCTTCGACGGTGCAAAGTTGAACGGGCAGTACTAGCTAGCCCTTTGCAGTGTCCGGTAGGTCAGTGCAACAGCAGACATCAGTGGACTGAAGCCAATTAACCCGATGAACGTTGTATAATCTACTGGTGGAAAAGGCACTGCGAATATGTAGACCTGACTGTAAAAATGTAATTGGAGTGGAGGATGAGCCGTTTACATACATGTTACATGACATCGTAGTGGAAAAATACTATGAGGTCTTAATAGAAAGTCATACAGACACATTGGACAGGAAAAAGTGATTGTGACGGTGGAGATGAAACTGCATTTGGGTATGACAGTGCCAACAGTTCAGAAAGTTTGGTTTGGGACATAATACGTACTGAATGTGTTAATATATGTATATTGTTTAAAGCAAATATCTTGTAGTTTTTCCAAATCATGTGAAATACCTGCTTTCCACATAGCTTAATTTCTCGTGTCGATCCACTTGCCGGAAATGTACGTGTTGTTTCTCCAGTTACGTTGTACTTCTCATCATTCGAACAACCTAATAAACACACGTGGGGCTTTACAGATCAATCCCCTTGAGGGGTGGTCGAGCAAACAGTACTTTTAGCTCATTTTTATTAGGTTCTAGTTGTTCGAGCTGGGGTATTTCTCTTGTAAGTAATATTTCCTACAACTGCTCTCAGAAGCACAGGAGAACATTGCGTCATTAACCTGACTCCTAATGCAAAGAACGAGACAGAAATGCCATAAACACGATGAGACATATTGACAGAATTTAGTATCAGTACAAACTACTACCGTCATTTGTCATTAGAATCCGTAGAGTTGGCAGAATTGTACCTCGAGAACTCCACAATCTTATTTCACTTCATTGTATCGTAGTCACCTGATAAAACAACACACCAAGTCCACCTAAAAATGTTAGTACTTCCTCTAAATTTCTACAATTCACTTTATTTTAGTTATATATATAGCAACCTTATCGAATACCACACAAAGGCAGACATGCAAGTTACCACTTTCTTTAAAACTCTACAATACCAAGCAACCTCACTTCATTGTACTCGATGCAACATCACACGAGGCAGTTGGTGGGACGTAATGCTAGGAACGTTACCATCTCCTCTAAAGCTCCACAATACATATTTACTCCACTTCATTATAAAGCCCCTCTACCGAATATATATGATGGTAGGAACGTTACCAGCTAGGAACGTTACCACTCTTCTAAAGCTTCACAATACTTATTCAGTCCATTTCATTGCAAAGTCACTCGATCAACCAATACATAAGGCCAATTGAGAACGTTATCACCTCCTCCAAAACTCAACAATACTTATTTACCCCATTTTATTGTAAAATAACGCGAGCCAACAATGTATGAGCCCATTTAAGAACATTACAATCTCCTCTAGAGCTCCATCATACATATTCACTCCACGGGTCACTTATCCACTAGTGAACGTCAATGCAATCAGAATGAAATGCGTTCGTGGGAAAGCGCTTATAAGGTACACTCTTTAATCCTAATCATTGCCCAAATACAATCTTTGAGTACAACCTCGATTGCCATTTACCAAACCGACACGGCTTAAGTTATCTGTTGATATGTTATATGACAATACCTATCTAACTTTGGGTACATCTAGTTCCAAAATTACGCACTTTTTGACAAAGATCGATATACTTATCATTCTCGTACTATAGGAAGTTCATTTTAAAAATAGTACCTTGTATTTACGTAACATTCTGAATAGACACTGAAGAAATTGGAATTATGAAGCTTTAGAGGTGGTTACGTTTCTAATTTGCGTCAGTTGTATTGTTCGATCGAGTGGCTATACAACGAAGAGGAGTGATTAAGTATTGTGGAACTTTAGATCAGATCATAACGTTCTAAGCTGTGTTGTTCGTGATTGAAAAAGAGTGAATTGTTATTGTGGGAGGTGTAGGAGGTGATAAGTTTCCTAACTGGGTTCATTTGAACTCTTTTTAAATAGATTTATGGTCTTTATGCATCTCAGGCTCAAGGTGCCTAGCTGTTCTCATGATAGAGTTTATAGCTGTCATGCCAACATGCTTACTTGATCTGTCAAGACATTGCGTTATTTATGACGATGTCGCGACATTTTTAGACGCCTCCAGTTAAAAAACAATATATTATTTTACAAAGATGGACGCAAACAATTTTTCATCCTTCCACAGTAGGGAGTTCATTCCTGAAACACTATAAGTACGTGATTCAACAAGGCACTAGACCAGCATCTCCACAGTATAATAATCCCTATTCACTCTACTGGACTATATATACATTTAATTGAACAAACATGAGGCCAGCCAGAAACAGCTGGTGCTCATGATGAAGTTCGGTAATCCAGTTTGTATGGAAGGGAGTGGAGAAGGACTACCTCAGTGTCGAGTAGTATTACATGGTGGTCTGTACAAACGCATCCTGGCTTGGATTCAAGCTTATTTGGAGAACACATGAACTGATATCGTGGAGGGCGTACCTTTCTACATATTTTCTGAAAGGTAAATTTTAATTCCGAAAATTAAACCTCCGTTGAATGCAGAAAGGAAAAAAGAAGGTGGACAAATTTCCTATAATCGTAGTGGTACAAGAACGTGCCCGAACTGAAGGTTGTCTAGTGTATTCGCGGTGGCCAAGGTGAATAAAACATGTAGGCATTGCATTTCTGATTCCCATCTGCATGATTTCAAATCCCCAAACTGCCAGAGATTTTATTTTTCTTCAGCTGGTCGGGACGTTCAATTTTTGTTCTCAACCAATTGCAGGTGGTGTTCACATTATAACCCAGTGTCTGTAGCCTCGTAGTTACAATGGTAAGTAACATATAGATATATTGTTGTGACATTGTACAGCAAATTGAAAGGTCACGTCAACTGATGATTAAATTTCCCAGTTTATGTAAAACATTCTACCTTCATTGCATAGCTGTTACTTTCAAGAGCCACAATATCAATCTATTCATTTGCTTGCGACGCCACACACATATTTTACGTAACACCAATCTCTCGAATGATTCTTTGGTGATAGGCTCTTGTCCCTTTTTGTCCCTTGGTCCCTTAGTGATAAGCTCTTGTCCCTTGGTGATAGGCTCTTGTCAGTATAAGGGGCTGCAAGAAACCTTTGGTTCCCCTTTAACAGCTTCTTCTCCAAAAAGTATACTACACAATTATTTGTTGAATAGGCTTGTGTGCAGCGTTACACATAATATATGCGGTTTGATGCACGTGGCCACAAGTTCTAGTCCGTGGGGGACTAGTGAACGTAGTAGTTCGGGGCCCACTTCACCATAAATTGTAGGTCCCGTTCTTAGAAGCACAGCAGTTCGTTTCGGCCGTTCGGACAATTCTTAATGATAGGGTTCAGTAATAGTTTTGGTCTTTTCGCGGGTGCAATGGGATTGCGCACACTTTTCCGGTTTTATCAGTTTTATATGATAAGAGGATGACAAGCTGTCATAATTTACAGGATTGCGCACAAAAAAAATAAAGCCATGTTGTCAGGTTGAAAGAAAGAGGACAGTACAACCACTTGAGTGACTTTCCAAAGGTAGAAAGGCAGGTGCTACGAGAAATCTGTAAGAAAAGAGCAGCGGAATACCAAATGAAAGGCCAAATAAAATTATTAGAAGTGAGCTCTGTAATTCAGAAAACACAGAGGAAATAACGCATAAGGATATGAAGACGTGTAGAGAAGCTATGTACCACATTCGGAGAAAGCTCACACCTGTTAGTGCGAGAAATATCACAGAGGCTATTGAGCAAACGGTTGAAAGGCAAAGTGAGTTTACTCATGATGGAGAAAAGTTTGTGTTTGTAAATGAAGAACCTAGGATTATCATCCTAACCTGTGCAAATAATATCAGGCACGTACAATTATAACATTTGCTGAACATATTCACAGTGTATGTAATGAAATTTAGATATAATTTGTTTCGGTATCAGGGATTTCGTCCATTTGTTTTTGGAAGTTGATACCAGGTTTTTATAATAATTTAATTATAGTATTAGTGTTAATAACATTATAATACAAATGTAGTAACAACAGTTTCCGTTTGGCTTTTCAGATTTATGTGAGAGACAAGTGATGTTGAGATTTACGCTGACGGTACCTTTTCTTATGCTCCTCGTCATTTTCATCAGTTATATACTATTCACGCATACAAAAATGGATTTTATTTGCCTCTATGCTATGCGTTTTTGCCGGGGAAGAATAAACAAACTTATAACGCATTGTGGGAAATGATAAGAAGTTTAGAAGCTAGAATAAATATGAGATCGATTCATTTAGACTTCGAAACTGCAACTCACGAAGCTATCAGGGAGATATTTCCAGGATGTGAGATCAATGGGTGTCTAATATATTTCCCTCTTCTACTCTGAAGAAAATAAAAACTGTTTTGCGCACAAATTTTAAAGCTATGAAAGTGGCAACGTTGTATCAAAATCTGTGCGCAAAACAGGTCAATCGAGGTTGTGCGCGATTTGGGATCTAAAGAGTGCGCAATTCCGTTGCACCGCTTGTGGCGTTGTTTTTATTCTCTTATTTATTATTAAAGCATTTACTTATTAATGCCAGCATAATTTGTGATATTTTGAATGTTAACATTATCGAAAATTGTAAGAGAACAAAAATTGAACGTCCAGACGCAGCTGGAAGAAAGTAAACAGTTTTGATAGTTCCGGCACTTGAACTTATGTACGTGAGAGTCAAAAGTGCAGTAACAACCTTGCCCACTGCAGGTACACTAGACAGCCTTCCATTTGGGCAAGTCCTTGCACCGTTGAAATTATAGGGAATTTTTCCATATTTTTTCTTTTCCACATTCCACAGAAGTTGAATTTTTGGAGTTAAATTTTGTAGTACATACGTGACTTCACTCACTAAGTCCTTTCAAAAAATATATAGAAAGGTACACCTTTCACGGGACCAGTTCATGTGTTTTCCGAATTTGAAATTTAAGTCCTTTAGGCAACTTTGTCTCAGGGCGGATGGATGATTAGTGAAATGAAGAAAGTGGGAGGAAACAAGAGAAAACTCACGCACACAATGTTTGTCTACCGCAAAGCCCACATGTCATGAGCAGGAATCGAAACGACGACCCCTAGCACCAGAGGTATGTGTTCTTCGAGTTAAACATACTAGAACAAAATGAATAGAGGAATTCTGGATACGTTAAAACCGTTTCACTGTTGTTTCTTTGCAGCTGTCATTAACTGTCACAACAGTTGAGATGAAAAAGTACCAATGATTGCATGATGAGAATTCAGACAGTTATATAGATGAAATAAAATATTTTCACCAAAGAAGTTGATGTGAGAATACGTCGCCTTTTTCAAATTGCTTTAAGATATATTTTTTTTACGGATGTAGATAAAGCAAGAGCGCATATATTATTTATAACGTTCGTATATAATGTAAACAAAATAATATAAAATAAAATTGATTTCTAGTATCAGGATAAACTACATTCACTTGTATTCAAACGCTCTACCACATATACAATTCAGGGTAACAATAGAGTTGCCTGAAAGGATGGAAGTGATGTAAAATGCAGATTGATTTTCTTATTGAAAACGTATTCACGTTAGCTCACGTTTTCAGAAGAAAGGAAAAAAGTGATTGAATAAAAAAAAGAAACGTTCCACGTTCTTTACTTAAAAAAAAAATTCTCGAACTCTACTAGCTTTTATACGGTTTCTGATTTCAGTCACGAAAAGTTTTCCTTCGCTCTGAACAGCGTTGCAAACTGTAATATAATTTACAATTTCCACCTAGGTCGATTGTACGGAGTGGTTCGGAACCCACTTTACTAAAAACAAACTGTAGGTCCCGTCCTTAGAAGTTCAGCAACTTGTTCAGGATGTTAAAAAAATTCAATTCTGTATTATAATTTGTGTTATTTCTGTAAAATTTCAAGACCTATAAACGGTGCAAGATTTTCCCTTCTTCCTTGTATTGGGTTGGTATAGAAATTCTGTCGGTGCTCTTACCATTCCATTCAAACACTAACCACAAATCAAGAAAGTTACTAATTCCAAAATCTTCCGTTCCGCGATCCATTTGTGGCAAAAAAAAAATTCACCGGTTTCTGGGCGAAGAAATCGTCAAGCCAAGAGTTCAGTGCCGCGTCGTCGGGGAAGATTCTGCCATGCAATGCGTTTGACAGTGCACGGAGCAGACGATGCAACAATCATTTTTCTTCCTCTACAAGGGGTGCTCAACAATGATTGTTCCTGACATGGAGTTGAACCAAGATTTTTGTACGTTATTATTTTATTATTCAAGTCTTTAAGAGTAAGTGTTAAAATTTCCAGACTTCTGTCACTGATTATAATAATGTTATTTACGTTTACTAAGTAGCGAGTAAGCCCAAAAATTGTTAATTATTGATCAAACGTGAGAACGAGTTCGTGCATCAGAGACCAAGTTAACAGCTATTTGTTGCCAGATATGTAATCGTGGATGAAACCTGGATACACCATTACGATCCGGAATATAAGAAGCAAACCACGCAGTGATGGCACCAGGGATCTCGCCCTCTCCAAAAATTCAAAGTCCAAGGTTCCTTTAGTAAACCTATGGACACAATTTTTTGGGTCGCAAAGAGAGTTCTCCTTTGATTGTCAGAGACGATCAGTGGACATTATTACGCACAGCTAATTCCAAAATTAAGGAATGCAATCCAGGAAAATGGGAGAGAAATGTTAATCACAAAAGTCCTTCTGCACCAGAATAATACACCCACCCAAAAACGTAATCACACAATTGCTGCAATTTAAGCTGTAGGCTTTCAACTACCTCAGCATCCTTCTTACTACCCAGATCTTGCACCCTGCAACTTTAGTTTCTTCTCAAACTTATCAGGCACGTGTGCTTCAGTTTTCTTCGGTTTCATTATCAGGACTTACTCGCTACACGAAAAGCACAAATAACATTAAATAGAAATATGAAATGTTTAACACTTACTACTAAAGCCTTGAATAGCATACACTAACGTACAAAAGTCTTAGTTCAAAGTCGTTCTATGTCAAGGACAATAATTGCTGAACATCCCTCGTATACCCGTTAGAAAGTAGAAGAAAGGAAGAAAGTAGAAGTGTGTTTTAGTGAGGCGGTGGGAAGGTCCGTGAACTTTTTCCCAGTGTATGAGAAATTGAGTGATGATTTGTTTAGATTACTAACAGTAAGGACATTACGATGGTAAGACTTATTGGTGAAACTAACTTCCGTTTACACTGCTACCTTAACTTTGTTATCGTGCTTGTGCTACCATCTTGTGAGCATCACGGAACTAAGTAAAAGTTTACATGACAAGATGTTTAAATTATTAAATAATCAACATAAATGAATTAATTGTAGCTTAACATTTTGTAGATAAGTTGTGCCATCACTATTCTATACTACTAAAACGGTATTCGTCACTAGTATGCTATATATTTTGAAAACGGAAGAAATAAACTCATCAAGTGAACTGCGCTTAGCGGCCATCTTGCGTTTAGATAACTAAAGTAAGAAGATAACCATCGTAAGTTGACGCTGGTTAAATTTGAAATCCGCGTTAACGGTAACTTGCATTTACGTTACTAAAATTACCCCGCTTAACGTTAACCATGATACGATGTTAGTAATGTAAATAAGGCCTTAGCGGTGACCAACAATTAATGGAGATTGAAGTAAGTCATGTGATTTTGTATTGAACGGAAGAATTCCTCGGCTACTCTCGCACGTTTTGTTGGAAGCAGCAAAGGTTTTCACCATGGTGAAATACAATACAGAAAAACTGGTATTTATTCTTGAAAGTTTTATTCTACAGAAGAAATTGTGCGCAAATTTCCACATCGTTGTGGTTCAGGAAGAACTCCGCACTTACTTTTCCAAACTAATCCTGCGCTTGGACTCGTAACCAGAACTGAAACTGGTACTTTTGGTGATTCTATGACACGGTCTAACCTTAACATAGGTGACCTGATGACCTGCTACAAAACTTGACCCGGCCTTGACTCAAATGACCAGACGGACCCGTGACCTGGCTACCCGATGATCGAAACGTGACCTAATTGATCCGGTGATTTGGTATTGTGCCTGTGGTATGAATCAATCATTATTGTAATTTGTGAGATTCCTTAGGGACTTCAGTTTCGAGAGTTTTGAGAGGATGCTTCAGACACATTCCTTTTTTCAGAATAGCCCTTCCGAGAGAAGTGTAGTTAGTAACACACCTCCGGCGGTATTTTTGTTTATCCGGGGCTAGGAGACAATTTCTTCAGGGACTTTTCGGCGTCTTATCTATCGGTCTCTGGAGGTAATGTACCTGGTCCCGGTCACTCCTGAAAGAAACACTATTCAAACGCAAAAGTATATAATAAACAAAGAATTACATCTCTTCATTGCCCTACGGGTCGAAATCTGGTCACCGGGTTAGAGCGAGTCCCTAGCACAGACTCGATGATCCGGTCCAAACTTGACCGGCGGCCACTTTCAGCTCTGCTGGTACTAGAGACACTAGTCGATTTACACCACCCATTCCCTGAGGCTTGTCCTTATTTGCTTATGACAGGATTGGACCAAAGATGCCATACAGTAAGGATGATGATTTGTGTTCCATCCGGTAAAAGTAATGATGATTACTTCAGGGCTCCTGGTGGTAGTTTGCCATTATCTTCAAAAGAATGAAGATAGTTTTCGAGGAGCGGGATCTCTTACATTTTAAGTTGAATACCGAAACACTGGGAAACACATTGAATAGTTCCTCATTGGGAATCAGATCCCAAGCCCCTTCATGGAAAGCAAATCCACTCATCTTGCGGGGACAGTAAAACTAATCCGTAGAAAATTAACAGCGAGTAAGTAATCTGTTTTTACGGAAAAGACATTTGTAGATTATCTTATGCACATTATGCAACAAATCAAACTTTTAAGGGCTGGGTCCAAAGATTTTCTTGTGCTCCAACTGCCTTCGACACTAGATGCGGGATTGTCTTGCCGCATTGGCCAGAAACGCTTTATTGCCGAGAGACTTGACAGAAAGGGAGACGAATACGAGCTAGGAAGTCAGTACGGAGATAACTTTGTTAGCATAATCGATCCCTCATCGTGTCAGGAAGGAATCTCCGAGTCTGTTCTTCAGCATCTCTTTTACTATTTCTTATTCCGGAAGGATTTCTTCTTGCGCATTCCTTCCTAAGCTTTTGTAGGTTGCTTGGTAGAGAGTTTCGTGTGTGAGCTATAACTTTTTATCAGATCTTAGGAAACATTGAAACAATCTTCGTTGAGAAACAGTGTTGGAAATTGTATGATAATTATTGTATTCGTAGGTAATTTATTTAGTTTATTTATTAAAGGTTTAAATATAACCATCACCACATTTTACATGAACATTAGAACAATAACATCACACACAAATTGATGTAACAATTACTAGAAATTTATGAAAGAAAACTGAACAGAAAGACTTCTCTAAAGAAATGAAAAATAAAAGTGTTTAGTCGTTAATTAAACTTTCTAAAATACGCTTTGTAAATGCGTGGGATATCCAGTTCATTGGCCTATTCATTAAATTGAGATACCTGTCTATACAATAGTGATACTTTTTACTGTGAATACTCTCAGGTGTGAAAGAGCAAAACAGTGTCTTCATATTGTATTTCGTGTAGACTCTGGAAACTAACGGAGACAGTAACTTCTCATATCTGAGTTATCCATTTAAAATTTTAAAGCGAAACTTCAAGAGGATATCTAGTAGTTTTCAAACTTAATGTGACGAATACAGAAGCTAGTGATTCTGTCAGACCTCCTCGCTCCTTATGGGGTTGTAAGGTCGAAATTATGAACATTAGGAACTCTAAACCTAACTATTGCTTTTAAGATGTTTAAAACTTTCTCCAGTTTATATAGAACAGTAGGACCATAGACCATACAGACCAGCCGGTCGTACGATGCATGAGATAAAGATTTTATCACTTGTATAATAATTATACGGTAGTTATTATCTTGAACTGAAGCCTCCAACTTCTTGCATTAACACGCCAGTTATAAACATCGCCACTACCTAAGGATCTTCTTAGGCGGCATATAACTTCACAGGGACGTATTTAGGGCATAACTTCACATATCCTCCCCAGTGAAATTCAGATTTCTTATGTGAATATTTTATGTACCCCACATTTCATATCAGACACAACTAGGACCTACGTTCCCTCCCCCGAACCTCAAGTCACTGAAATATATGTACCTCTTAAAACCAACTTCTTGTTACGTGTCTGAAGCTTTACACGACGTACATCCCCCCCCCCACCAAATAAAAAAGAGCGGTTTATAATTAGTCTAACCTCAAGTTTAATTATACCTCTAAACCAAGATAATTGTAAGAAAAATATATTCCATGTCCAATTATCCACCTCTTCCATGCCCATAATATTTCATTGTTCTTCGCAATGATTGTACAGCTATTATCGAATCATTGTATCAACCGATCTGACTCTATCCACTTTTTACCAGTGGCGGACCGAGGAGCAAGTTTTGGGCGAGGCGGTTCGCTGGAAAATTCTTTCATTTTTTTTTAAAAAAATCTTTCACTGTTCTTGTTACTGACCTCTCAGACTATAGTCGTTTTAATTACTGATCACTCGTATGCACACAACATGCAAAAATAAGAAAATGAAAGAAATTGACGTAACACCAACCAAAAAAATCACAAATTGTAAAATAAAACAAAATTTTCATTAACCTTTCATCCGTTCATAAAACATTTCAACTAAATCAGGATGTACTCATATGTTCCTTGAATAATCTATTCACACACCATGATAAAGCACTATCTCTGTAACTATACTCTGTCCAAGGGTTTATGGCAGGTGACCTTGGAGAACAAAAACAAACTACGACAGGGCAGCCAATCGGAGGAACAAATTTTTGGGTAATTGATTCTGTGAGTGGAGAAGCTACAGATAGAGTTCTGTTTTCTTGAAACGATGGAAGTATGAGTGTCTTGTCGGTAGAACATTGTTGCCAAGCTTTACGCACATTACCAATAGCGAGAATGCAGTTGCAGTCTGTCACAGTGAGCTGAAACTGCTGAGCGTAGGTGTTACAACGTTGTAGCACTAATTTCCTGTTTCATTTTCACAACTGACGCTGGGAAGGCAGACGATAATTTTGTAAGAGGAAAACACGAACAAAAACATAGCTCTCCGGTTTTGTTTGAAGATATCGCTCGTACGAACTTCATCAGACAAATTATAGTGCATAATACAAATTATTTACGTTTTTTGTTCGCTGTTTATATCACAGGACTAATATCTATATTAATACTAGTCCCCTCACTAATTACACACGGATCTATGAAAAAACAGACAATATTTGTGTTCGCCGTTTATAATACTGCTTCTATTTATTTATACGTACTGTCATTGTTCAACTCACACTTTAGCGATGACAGAAAGATTCTTCTGTGTCACTTATGCCGGCCGGGATTTTTATTTTCTAAAACTGGTTATGTCAATGAGGCTCTTGGGTAAGGTAATAGCCCCATCGTCCCCTTCTGGGTCCGTATCTGCTTGCCGTGTAGGGTCTTGCAATCACATGACTTCGCCGTTGCCAATTTAGTCATGTATTAACAATTATTGGTAATGCATGTTCCATTTATAACGAATGTTCACTGGAGTCTGTGATTTAAAACAAATTTAATTTTGTTATGACATGCTCTTAAATTAACTGATGCGTTACTACGTTTGCATGTATTTAATTTCATAGATGTGGCAACAGCGAAATATTTGTTATCGCGTTAGATCATGAGTAGCCAATGACAAGAGTGCTGTCGTCTGCTTTTCGTGTTTCTTATCCGTGATTGGAAGCCACAGCGACGGAATTTTACGAGTGAATTTTCGGGAAATTTTGTTTCTTGAAAGAAAATAAAAAAAAGAAAGAGAACTGTGATGGCACAATAATTTGGATGAAAAAAGTTTCCACTCCTGTTGCCGACCTGTTTTCTTGCCCTCACTTGGAAGGAAACTTTAGAGGAGATACATCCTATCATAATTCAGCTTCAGATATAAGAGATTTGAGATTTATATTCGTGTCTATTCGACATAAAGCAGTCCTCCTCCCCCTTTCTCTCCCTCTCCCTCACTCACTAAAAACGGACGATGCTGTTAGCTGTTTTTCTCTGGTGCGCATGTTGTATTAATTAATATCCGATGAGAGCGTTGTCCAACGTGGATTACGTTATATGCTGTTCCCAGATTACACCAAACTTTCGATCACCCGAAGGGGGATTATCTGCTTTACGGATTATTCCCGGTAGGCCTCACAGATTCACCGATTAGGAAGAATATTTTCCATCAGCATAAATAACATTCGAGGCTGATTCAAATGAAAAATTGAACAAAGAAGAGAGAGATTACATTGCCTTTCTACAAGTACTCCTGCCTGTACAATACAAGTGTTTTGTTGGTTAGAAAGTTCATGAATTCCTAGACAAAGACGCTTCAGGCCTTGTGTCTAGCCACTCATCCACCGTCGACTGTTTGTCGGACTTGTCCCGGTACGAAACTTCCTGCTCGATTTACATAGTTGCTACAGGGACAAACACATATAATTATACTGCTCTTTATTCTGCAATGAATTGCGATAAATTTGATCCCTTCACCAAACCAAAAAAAAAAAAAATAATAATAATAACGGACCGCTGCGCCTCTATTGGTGCAAGTTAACAGTAGAGACGCCACCTTGACTCAGTGTTGTCAGTTTCGTTAGAAGAAATTTCCCATCCAAAGCCCTGAAATTTCCCGATTTGGTCCAAAATTTCCCGCCGAATTTTAATAGTTGAGTTTACCATATTGCATTAGATAAATTTATTAAATTGGAATTTATTTTATGTCTGTTCGGCATGTAACAATATCGGCCATGTTTTTTTAAAGGTACCTACCCGGCGTTCGCCTGCTGAAATCGAGAATACCTTTGAAAAACCTCAGTGAGGATAATCGGCCGCAGGGTTCGAAGCCGCTTACATACTTATTTATCTCCACATTACTCCCTGGACTACGGGGTTGGGGAATTACATAAACAACTTCGAATGACAGCTTAATATAGTTGAAGTTTTCTTTCTATCTTCTTTCAAGCAGCTCTCCGCCTCTCTTCCTAAAATATGTAGGTAATATGCGAATGCTTCCGTTCATGCTTTCCTTTGCATTGCGAATCTTTTATCATCTTCCCCTTTTTTACTTGGAGAGGGTTAATTCTCGATGCGCAGTGCTATTGAAGTATAATGTAACAATAGCTCATGATTAAAATGGTTGAAATATATAAAAGAGAGAGAAGTACCAAGAGAATGAGAAAAATAAGTCAGAAAATTCAGGAAATCTCAGAATTTCCCGTTCCCAGCGTATTTTCACAAAAATCCCGTTTTCCGGGAAATTTCTCGCCAACTGACAACACTGATTTAATGAGTACTGCTGCGCCCTTGTGCAGGGTGCAAGCTTCTTGCTGCCAGTTCTCGGTTACGTGCCATACAATCCCTCTTTCTGGTACGAACAAGTTTTTTTTATACAGAACCCTTAGGAGGGGATAGTCCCCCCCCAAAAAAAAATCGGATTTTCCCCTCCAAAAATTCTAACTAAGGTTTCAAAGTTCTACAAAGTACGAAATTAGAGGTTGAATGTTCCTTACATTTGATATTCATTATCACAAAACTTCTTTGAAGAGTGCAGATTCTGAAATTAACCAATCACGTTGGTCTAGTTCAAGTTATTCCAAACGTAGCCTGTAGGTGGTTTGAAAGAAATATAGCTGCATAGAGTAGTTTGTTTGCGGTGACAATAAGCGCCTTGTTAGACGGTTGCACAAGTTGAAAAGAAATATTTCTATGTTGTGTTCAAAATGAAAACACAATCATTTTCGGTTATTTTCTATCCTGGGTTGTATCTGTAATAAACTGACAAGGGAAGGTCCCGATCCTAGTTCGCTGAGATCCTAACGGGATAATTTTGTTTGCATTTGAGAGGTTGAAAAAAAAAAAGACAATTCCCAAATTTATAGCTGCCATCGTTCAGGACATCATGAGTTAGAACATAATTTGTAATGTAAAAAATACGAAAAATAGGCCTTTTCAGACGAATGTCTCAACAAAAGTCGAAAAAGTTTTTTCCACCAGTTTTCGAATTGATTTATTCATTTCAAACTTTTTTAATCATTAATTTATAATTTTAGTTTTTTATAATATATGATATAATATTTATAACAATGAAATTATTACAGTGCATTGTCTTAATTTATCTTATTTAAATATTGTTTTCAGGTTTCATTGTTAATGTCATCTAATAGGACAGCTACATTTTAAAACTGCATCACAAACTGAAAAATGAATTTGCATCAACTATAATTAATTATATATTAAATTGTTACAATATGAAGCAAACATGTGTTGTTCAGTTGTTGATAAATTATTTTGGCACGTCAAACGAAAAGCCTACGCCAACGGAAGTAATAATATTTGAGGAGGTAATAAAAAAGGAACTTATTGATGAAGACATTATTGTTGAGGAAATAGTACTCTTATTATGATGAAAAGGTATTGGATTCGGAAGATAATAGTGACAGTGAGGAGGACAACGCTTTAATACAAGACGAGAGAACAGGATCAAGCAAACCTATTTAAAAAACAGCTTCCTCTTTACATGTTTCTGATGATACAGAAAACAACAGTTCAGAATTTCAATTTTCATGCCCAGAAAATAAAAGACAGAAATTAGATGAATATTTAGCGGACGCCTATAAAATCTGGACAAAACAAACCCGAGATAGTTCAGAAATGCCTGTATCGTGTCCACCAAGATTTAGCAATAAACAATACGAAACGTTTAAGTTTTAGCACTGTGGCAAAGCAAAAACGAAAAAAATAAATACAAGAACGTTTAGAATAAGAAATAAAATAGTTTCAAGAAAAATCACACACAAAATTAGCAAAAGAAATATGTTGAAATTGACAACAAGATAAAAGAAAAAGCTGCAGAATTTGTTCATGTAATTAAGGACTTGATTACAGAAAAACAAATTACTCAAGATCAAGTAAGTAATGCAGATCAAAGCAGATGTGGAAAAGAATTAAGATCTGGACGTACGTTAGAAACTAAAGGAAAGAAAACTGTTTTTGGCGCTGTAACATCAGTATCTGCAACTACTCACTCCTACGCGGTAATGCCAACTATTCCAATGGATGGAACATTATTACCGCAGATGTATGTTCTTGTTCCAGGAACTACTGGAAAATTTCCTGCTAATTAATATCGATTTACCTAACATCAAATCTTATGCTGGAAAATCTGCAAATATGTTCAAAAATGACCTTGCTGGGTTTTTTTAAACGATGTTTTGTGGCCATATTTGCAGAGAAAAAACGAGTTCTTTTATTGGTTGATTCGTGGACGTCGAATAAGGATGATGCCCTTTATAACTCTACTGTTCCTGAAGGTCTGATCAGAAAACTGATCCTAACAAAATGTACAGGTATTGTTCAACCAGAAGATGTCTACTTTTTTAGACTCTACAAGAATATAAGATTCATCACCGACACCGTCTTCATACAATTTGAAATAAATTTATGGTATAGAGATCATTTGCTTCGACTTCAATCTTTTGTGCGTTATCAGTTTATGGCAAAGAGATTAAAAAACGTGATTAAATATGCATTTTTCGCAAGTGGTTATAATGATGATCAGCCTGAAGAATTTGTCACGCCTTTGAAGCATTGTTTTGAAGCTGGGTTGTTTGAATGGACAATTTCTATGAAAAATTGTCAATGGTCAGCTTTCATGAAATGTGCTCATTGTGAACACTGTTTTTGCCTAAATCACACGTTAATTGATTGTTTGCACACCTTTTGCACTGTTTCAGCTACATAGATATGCAGTCGTGAAGTAAAACATTCAATTTTCTTTGTTTTAATTGTAAAGTTTTGCATATTTATTAGAACGCTCTGTCAGCCGAACTATATTTTTTATATGTTCAATATAATTTTGTTATTATTGTAATCATTCATGACAATTAACATATCTAAATCTGTATATTTTTCTATTTTTTATTTAAAACAATCCATAAAAAAACTAAAAACAAATTGAATTTCTTTTCACTTTAATTAGTTTTCGTTATTTTAATTAAATAAAAAATAAGCATACTATGTTGTTTTTAGTGATACAATTTCGACATTGTATTATTATATATCATACAAGTTCGACATTGTTCTATCGATATAATTTGTATTAATATGACGTATATGACATATAAAATCAGAATTACTGTTCATAATGATAAACAAAATTTGAATGCCTCCGGGCAATTTAATAATACAGGGTCATAAATAAATGACAAGAAAATAAAAAAAACCTTTGAAATGAATAATGAATTGGAAAATTAGTGAAAAAAACTTTTTCGACTTTTGTTGAGACATTAGTCCAAAAAGACATACTTTTCGTATTTTTTTACATTACAAATTATGTTCTAACTCATGGTGTCCTGAACGATGGCAGCTATAAATTTAGGAATTGTCTTTTTATATTTTCAACATCTCAAATGCAAACAAAATTGTCCTGCTAGGATCTTGGCGAACAAGAATCGTGACCTTTCCTTGTGAGACAATGCCTTACCCCATGACCATTTGAATACGCTCATATTATTGCCCTCATAAGCTCTTGAGAAGTTAAGCTCTATACAAGTGAATAACATTATTCAAAATTGGTATCAGAAGTCACCTCCAAGGATTTCATTACCTCCCTTAAAAATTAGTGTGAAGATAAACCTGCATATTTAGATAATTCATATTACAATAAAATATAGGGTAAGGTGGGGTAATTGGAGACATTAAAATATTTTTTTCGAATTGGCTACCTATTACTAGACTATAAGAAAATATTGAAAGACAAGAGTGAGCATCCATACACTGCAAAAACTGTACTTTTGAATTGTGGGTACAAAATGCCGATTTTGTACTCCACATTTTTGAGAGGCAGTGGCGAACCCAGAGTTGGGTTTAGAGGGACGGTTCTTTTCCTCCCAGTTCTTGAGAGGAAACAAATCAATAGAAACAAAAACGACGGTAAAATATGAATCCCTGTGCCCGTCACTGCCTCTGCAAAATAGGTGGTATAATGTACCCACTTTTTTTGAGAATTAGTGACGGGCACAGGGATTCATATTTTACCTTCGTTTTTGTTTCTATTGATTTGTTTCCTCTCAAAAACTGGAAGGAAAAGAACTGTCCCTCTAAACCCAAGCCTGAGTTCGCCACTGCCTCTCAAAAATGTGGAGTACAAAATTTCAAAGGTACAGTTTCCGCAGTGTATAGACACATGGGTTGTCTGTATAGTAGGGTAAAGCAGGAGACAGTGAAGACGAGTTCTAACAAGCAAACATACTGATGGGGCAGAACAAAACTTATGATTTTTTTTCTTCCATCATGGTTAGAATGTCAAAATATGTGCAGATGCAAATTTTGGCTACTCTAGCGCAAATACTTTGGGAGATATCGATGCTATAAAAGTCAGACTCTTGTATCTGCAGAGTGAAGAAAAAGTGTGGAAATACCCTTATATTTTTTAATTGCTGAAAGAAATGGAAAGCAAATACATAGTAAGGAATACTGGGTGAAAGGTACTATCTGTTGGAGGGTTTATTTATCATGGCCGCCATCTTGAAGTCCGCCATATTGAATCTAGATTAATTTTCTTAAATGGGAAAGGGGTCGTGTAACATGTCATTCTGGGCTAGAATTTCACGAGAAACACGTTTCTGATGTCAGTTTTGCCTTAAATGTATTGCTGTGAGAGGAAAGGGTATGTGACACTCGTCTGGGCTAATGATGTAATAGCGTGAAAATATCCATTTCGTTTTGAAATAAGAGTGGAAATGAAATCCAAATGCATACACATTCATATCGAAAGCCACTGTAGCCAGGAACATTTAGTATGAGCTTGGGTTTCATTTCTTGCGTTATTTCAAAACGAAATGGGTGTTTTAAGATTATTGCGTCATTACCCCAGCCTAGGGTCGAATAACATTTTCTCTCACAACAATACATTTAAGGCAAAACCGACATCAGGAACGTGTTTCTCGTGAAATTCTAGCCCAGAACGACAAGTTACACGACCCCCTTCCCATTTAAGAAAATTAAACTAGATTCAATATGGCGGACTTCAAGATGGCGGCCATGATAAATAAACCCTCCAACAGATAGTACCTTTCACCCAGTATCCCTTACTATGTATTTGCTTTCCATTACTTTCAGCAATTAAAAAAATATAAGGGTATTTCCACACTTTTTCTTCACTCGACAGAAACAAGAGTCTGACTTTTATAGCATCGATATCTCCCAAAGTATTTGCGCTCGAGTTGCCAAAATTTGTATCTGCACATATTTTGACATTCTAACCATGATGGAAGAAAAAGAATTCATAAGTTTTTTTCTTCCCCATCAGTATGTTTGCTTGTAAGAAGAAGAAAATTAAGAATATTGTCTTATTTAATTGCTAATTTTGATTGTATAATTTCAAACTCTGTTAAATTTGGGTTCAAGGATAAAAAAAAAGATCTATTTTTGCTCTAACTGTGTCTAACAATTCGCAAACTATTTTGATTCCATAGCTGTTTAGTAAATTGAAACAAAATGCTTGAATAATATTGAGATGTGAACATTTTTTTTCGTTCCATCCAGAGTTCACATTCGGTTCGATTACATTACAATTATTGTAACCCTCTAAAACTGTTCATCTGTATTCAATTTATTAAATGAATGTGATTAATAAGGTAATAAATTAGAATAAACAATTTAGACGAATTTGGATCACGTTTTTTTGAGATTGAGACCATCGTGCATTGTCATGTTTTAAGTTTGGCCCACCATTTTCCTCTTGGGGCTCTATTGGACGTCCTATGGATATAAAATTGGGTCATCCAGTGAATGTCCATTGAACGTACGTGTGCATGTTGCAAGACATCAAGAGGCGTCGGTTAATGCCCGTATTCGTCAATAACCGTACCTTATATAGACATCTACTTGACGTACCCTAGGAGGCCACTTTGAACGTCCCTTGCCTCTTCCATTGGACGTCCTGTGGACACAAAATGGATGACATAGCTACATATAATGAACGTACTTGGTCTTGTGTGGGATTTATGTGTTCAAAAATTCAAAATTGCTTTCTCGATCTAGAATATGTTATATTTTGCAAAATATAAGAAATAAGATTTAAAAAAATACATAAGTAACTTAAAAACGAAATTTACCATTTCACATTCTGTATATGTGAAAGGTGCTGAGCCTATAGTGACCCTTGACAACAGGTCCTCTTAGCATGATACAGATAACACCAATTATCCCATCATTCAGGTTCAACGTATGTATCAACTCATTTCTACCACACAAGTCAAGTTGTTAATTACCCTTATTTTGTAAATTGTTGGGGAACTGTTGATGTGTTCATATCTTCAAGCATGTAAGGCACAACAAAGCTTCCTTCAATCTCCATTCATCTTATATATTACCTTATCCTTTCCAACGTTGTATAAGAACAAACAGGAATTCTTTCAATTTTCTTTCCTTAAAAATCAATTTCAATCAGGCCTTTGCAAAAATGAAAACATGAATTTCTTGCAAGAGTTTGGGAAAAAAATCAGTGCTATTTTCATTCTGAAAAAACTTGCAAACATATGATTATATGGCTTGTAGAAAAAAACATGTAGCTTTCAATAATTTCAACAACAACAGTAATATTCTTACTATCCCAACCTCGTCATCAATTACCGCAGTCACCAATTACGTATTTAGATGTGATATATAAACTGTTAGTATTCAATATTAAGAAAAATAAGACAAAGTAAAATTTGTTATAAAATATTTCAAGGATTAGATGTCGAGTATTCACCCCCCCTCCCCTAGAACATAAATCCCTCCCGCTAAAAGAGAAGAGACTGGTCGACTGGATAAAGCACTGATACCAATTTACAAGACAATCGAACAGTTTTTGGATTGAAGGTTTTCATTTGAATCACACTTGTATTAGTTTATCGAAGCCTTAGAAATAAATAAACTTTTTGAAAGCATCCTTTTCATAAATAATTCGTACTAAAAAATAAAAAATAATTTTTTATGCATGACTTTAAAAAAGCATCGTGCGCGCTGTCATATACAGTCACCTTATAAATTCTTCAATTGGCGCACCTCATGCTTTTTTTTAGTCATGCATAAACAAAATTATTTTTTACTTTTCAGTGCGAATTGTTTAAGAAAAGGATACCTTTCAAAAGTTATTTTAATTATTTTTTTCGAGTTATTTCGGTATTTGGATACTTTTTCTCAAGCTAATGTTTTGTGACCCAAATCCTAAAGTGTTCTGCAGTCAGTCAAACGGCAGATCATTGCAGGCTAGTAATTATTTTAGGATAAAGAAGTTCATATTAAAAAATGTATTAAAATATGCTTTTGAAATATAGAAATATAAGAAAGAAACAATAGAATATTATAGTCACCCGACTTATGTCTCTGTGCAAATTTTAATCATTGTATGATGTCGAGAAATGAGTTAAATTAACGTTGCAAGATTTGAGGACACCACGAACCATTGTGAGATAAAGAAAAGAATGTGAAAGTGAAATTACATTTGTCTCCAAAAGAGCGCAGAATATCTTAGTTCAGTAGCGGTGTGTGTCAGTGTTGACTGGTTGCGCAAACCGATTTTCTTAAGTTATTTAATTTTTTTTTCAATCACCCTAAAATATAGAATATGTAATAATATTCCACCCCTCTGTGTTCAAAAAAGCCATAGTTTCTGTTTAGGAAGACAAAATATACATCACAAGTTAACAGTTTAATCTTGGTGTTGTAATTTGCCCGCACCCATTAAAGCCTAACTCGCTACAGAGGCTCTCCCTCTGCTGGATGTTTGAGTGACATTTCTAATAGCAATTACCGCAGGGGTTGGGACGCTGCAGTGACCATACAAGCAAAGAGGTTTTGTAGTCTTTTATCAACTCCTAAGCTTATCATTGCTTCTGGAGGGTGGCACTTGTGTCGCGCATCACAGGCTGCAGAAGCCGTCTGCTACTCCTTTCATTTGCACAGTCTCTCTCTCTCTCTCTCGCTCGCTCTGTGTGTGTGTGTGTGTGACCGTATATGTGTATATATATATATATATATATATATATATATATCATCATCATCATATTCAGCCGTTTTCTATCCACTGCTGGATGAAGGCCTCCCCCTTTTCTTTCCACATATCTCGGTCTGCTGATAT
>JAGDQP010005744.1:23437-76209 GCA_022664845.1 Lepisma saccharinum | reverse complement strand
AAAAAAATACTGTAAAAGAAGTCACTTTACAAAGATGACTCCAGAAATCTGACGCCATTTACCAAAGCGAGGAAGAAGGGGAAAATGTTATAAGTAGGGGAAATGGGTGATTCTAAGAATTGCTACGTACCGTACAACGAAATGTAATAAAATTAATTACAACGTGTCCTTTCTCTTTCTTCTCTGCTGGAATTACGTGTTTTGCGGTAAACTTCCATGACCCTTTTTTCTTTCATGTATTTTTTTTTCTTTAATCTTACAAGGCTGTACCTGTAATGTAATATAATGTAATGTGGCTTCGTGGACTCTTAACGATTGTTTTTTGCCTTAATTAAACTGATTGCTTTGTTGTTGTTGTTTTTTATTCCCTTTATTTAAGAAATTATGATGTCTCTACAGGATATAAGGTTTTATAGAGGATTATCAAAATTTTATAATAATACTTCTGTGACAAATTTCTTCAACCAGAAAGAAACATTACACAGTTGCTTTTACACAGAGGGGCGCATTTAGGGAGAAGAGCCTAGGAGGTATCCTCTTCTGACGTTACGATTTGTGTACAGGCTCAGGCTGGAAGGATGATGATGGGATGACTGGTGGAATGAAGAAAGTGGGGGAAAGGGGAGAACACAGAGAAAACCCACACACGCGGTGTTTGTCCACCACGTGACACGAGCAGGGTTTGAACCGACGATCCGAAGCACCAGAAGTGAGTGATCTAACCGTTGATCCACCGCGGCCTACAAACTTGCTTTGGATTCAACTCAAAACTATTGGAACTCCATCCGAAAGAAACTTTTCAATACAAGCTCGCACAACTTCATTACCTACAAGTATTATTTACCCGCTTTTCCATTACCACATTGATCCACACTAGGGGTGTTCGGAAGATCAAAGACAATCAGTGTTTCTTCCATAAGATTTCATTCGGGTGAGGCTCGTGGGGGCTGGCAAAAATTATAAATAATGCATATTGACTCCAATGTACTAAAATATGAAATGACAGTAATGTTACTTAACAACATGTCGTAATTTCTAAGTTAACCTCAAAATAACATGAACAATATTTACAGAATCTGCTATTATAGACATATTATTACAGTACATGACTACATGTATAAGTAATACAAGTGTTGAGACTAGTTCTTTTGGGGGAGCGGTTGAAAACCTCCCCAGGAAACATGCCTCAAGGAAACAGTGAAGACGATTCCGGGATTCCGACAATGCAGAATTCCGAACACCCCTAATTCACGCTTATCAGTACATATACGAAAGGAAATTCGTTACGATTCCTTTTATACCGTAAACTGAAGTAATAGTACAAACAAATCTATATGTTGCCACGAGACGAGACGAGCACTCGTAATGCAAAGTATACATCTTTCCGAGCAAAGACACTCTCTGGATAAGATATTTTCGAGACGAGACAGTATAAATCTCGTCTCGTCTGCAACATTAAATCTAGTCATATAGACATTTCTAAATAAATCAAAGTATGATCAAGTTTATCACGTAATAGGTGCTATTCGCGGGGCCGATGGATGAGTAGCTTCGTCTATCGTCTTGAAATCAAATGATCACCGCGTTAGTTTTCCGGTCGCAGCACAATTAACAAAGTGGTGCGGAATCCATTAAAAAATTAAAGGTCACCAACTCAGGGCGTTATCTCCATCGGATGGAAGGCAATAGCGAACAACATCGGTTCGTTTTGCCGAGAGACCTTCGGGTCAATAACCTGCCCCCGCATAGAACATCAATCGTCATCATAATGATCAAATATTAATCTAATTGAACTGAAATTTTCAAACATCGCATAAGATGAATTCATCAATCCATCAACATTTTTATCTTTGGTCGTGGATCGTTTCAGCAAGACACAATGAAAGCAATTTTGAATGATGAATTAGTTTTACTTAAACCATATTAGATGAATGAAATTCCGAGAATTGACATCTGGTCATTTCTCGGAAATCACAGTATTTTTGGAAGGAGAAATCTAATATTCCTTCAGTTATAGCCTAAAGGAACAACATTCTTAGATATAGGGGGGAAAGGACAAAGACAAACGAAGCGAGGAACCAAATTTCAGTTGATTCGATTGCTAGTTGTGGAGACATAAGCATGTTTAAAACGGAAATATTTATAGTAGAAGTGGAGAAGGAGTACTTGTGGAAAATAAGTAGCAGTGATTACCATTTAACAATCTCCAGATACAGCCCAATTCCGCTGCATATATTAGTTCAGTAAACACAAGGGAAAGGATTTTCGGAGGAGTCAGTCCTGTCCTTATTCAATGAACCATCCCAGCGTTTGCCTAATATGACTGAGGAAAGCCAGAGAAAACTTCGGTCTGGATGGCCACCACCGAGAATCGAATCCGAGTCCTCCCGATTACAAGTCGAGAACTCTACCGACTGCTCTATCTCGTGGAAAATGGATTCGTTCCATAGTAACCGAGATGGAACTGAAGAATGAGCTCGGCAAAGAAATGTGTGGTGCACAAAACTTCCATTTTGCCTATGTCTAACTGGTAGGGGAACGAATGAGAAACAGGTATAATAAATCGAGCGACCATATCGCCTGCACAAGAATACACTGCGATTTGGTCGCTCCACTAAGTCGCGCGACCAAGTTGCCTTATGTGGGGCAGGGCTTAAGGTAATGAAATGAAATACGATATTCTTCTAAGTAACTTTAAAATCCTGTAGCACAGATATGTTTCATGATGTACTCGGATGAATTAATAATGTTACCGTATCGTAAACAACCTAGTCAAAAATCTTTACTTTTTGGCATGACAATAATACGTATCCCTGTTTGTACGATTATCCAAATGTGATTTAGAGCACAGGGAATAAATGTAATTTTAATTTAAAACATGGTTTATTAATACTATATAGATGAAAGTATAATTCATATTGTTTCTATACTAAAGGTGTACATTACAATCGCTCATATATAAACTGGCTCAAGTCATTTTATCAGAAAAAGCATGTTTACAAATTCCATGTCGCCACAGGTAAAAAAAAATAATTACGAAAGCGGAAATGTTTATCTTGAAGGCGTAAATTATGGAAATGTCCAACCAGCATAGCCATTAACAATCAGTATTTCTTCGATCACTAATATCAATTGTAACGTTTCACAAAGCTTCCTCGCTGTTCATAAACATTTATTTCGACACTATTTTCTACAAGATTATGATTGGGACTCACTGATAAAAAGAAATAATAGCCTGTGTATGTCATTGCCTCTAATGGCATTACCGTTTTGAATATTTAATGGCTCTGATCTTAATTCTCAAGACAACAGCGGGACATCAAATGTCGGTTATTTCCACAGCTGCACACAACAGGAAATGTAAGATAATAAAAAAAATACGATAATTGACGCCTACGTCTCCACAGGTGGACGTTCTCATGCTGGTTCAGGCGGTCATATTTTCGTAACAGCAATAACAAACTTGTTGATATAAGCATGCTTCAAACTATACTACCTAATAGAATAATTTAACGACGTTGTTTCTACGAAAATTTCAATGCAGAAGCCTCGAGCTGTAATTTTAGTAATCTTGATATGTCACCAAAATATATATATATATATTTATCAATTTGTTTCCTTTTCAGCGGCGGCCATACATTATTAAGCTTCATGTTTACAGTTGCTTCGCCATTGAAACAAGTGCGCATGTATGCACACACACGGAGAGAGAAAGAGGAAGGGAAGGGAAATATACAGGAACAGCATTGAAGATTGCACCGCAGTGCTTGCTATACCGGTCCGTGGCTGATTTGCCTGCTCCCGCTTGCTAGTTAATCAGTGGCTCTACCGCGATTTCGGGCAAGATTATTTATTGAAAAGTACAGCTGGTGTTTCTATTAATGAACATTTTAAAATAAAATGTAATCTAAATTAATGGACTAAATTGGCGGCTACAGACTTTCGTAAGTCGGAGAGAAGAGTTCCCTGGCAAAGAACTCTTCCATGGAAAGGAATGAGGAATACAGAGACCAGGCTCTTTTTGTCTAGATAGCATGCCTATCTTCATCTACTGAAACTAAGGTGGCATTCTGTCGAAATGGCCGGCAACAGAACCGGAACCGCCTGGCTTCCGCAGAACAGATCCTTAGTTCACTGTTCTTTAATGCTTGTGGCATGTCCTAATGTTCAAATATCAAATAACCTACGTAAAAATATGCTTAAATAATTTTTAAAGCACGAAAAAAAAAATCCCAATAACATTGTCTTATATCAACAGACAAGCACAGCAAAACAATTTCGCCTACTAACCTCACTTGCTTTTTGCCCTACTTAAGTAGCTCAGTGCTGGCTGGATTAAGCTTTTTGGGGCCCGAGACTATTGACTTATATCTCCTGTTGTCCTAAGGGTAACTGATTTGCTTTGGCGAGTACCCTGGGTTGAAGCCTTTTTAGCCCCTCTTTCCTTAATCCGGCTCTGAAGTAGCTATCCGCTAGGCCAACTACACCAGTAACTACTAGTGTCAAGCATTTATGGCCCACCCTATATAAAAATTTAAAATGTAAAACTGAAAATGCTTCCATGCCCAGACGATTGACACACTTGATCCATTCTTTCATGATATACACATAGTAACCTTTCTAAGTTAATATAAAAGGGCGTTCTATCAAATAAAGAATATAGAATTCCTACGCAAGAGAGTGAAAAGCATTTGGTGGGTGTGGAGCTGTTAACGCTTCTTCACACAGAAGTCAACATCAATAGCCCTATCTTCCCCCGCTTGATTAGTTAAACAAAAGATGGAGTTACTTTCCATTATGAACATCAAAACGAGCCTTTATATACATTTTCAACAGCTACCCACTTGTATGCTCAACCTACATTGAAGATTGTATTGAACCAGCTTCAGGTAAGAGCTGTACAATGATTTCATGCATGCATTAAATATTAAGAAATAGTACGCCCTTTCAATTCGACGGGAAATCATGGTCATCAATTGATATAAAGGATGGTTATGTTGTCGATTAATTCATCCTTTTGGACATGCGACCTTGAGTCACAAAAAGATTTGATCATGATTTACGCCTCTTCAAGTACTTCAGAATGCATTACCGTTTGCTCAGCACCAAAACCCGATTCGTTCTTTTTATTATTATTATTTTATTAAGGAGTTCCTTTTCCTCCTCTTGATCGAAGAAGGAAATCAGATATCAGAGATTAGAAAGATTTAAACTGAACAAAGCAGTCACATTTCATATTAAAAGGGAAGCTTATTTCCAAAACAAATTCAGTCAACAATTGCTGGTAAGTTTCGTTCATAGACGCTTAGCTTCTAGCATGATATTCCATACAATGTCTCTATTTTGTATCTGCTATGAAGAGAGAATTGTCCCCTGTGGTAGAGTGGTAACGGAGCTAAAATAACTAACTGGCTTATGGAATTCCCAAGTACATCGCCGCAGTAACAAACGTTCGCCATTGGATTCTGTCCTGGGCAACATCAAGCCAGTTTTCATCACTAACACCTACTTCTCGAAGATCTCTTCTAATATTGTCTTCCCAACGGTCTCCTTCCATCCAGAATAGAATATAATCTTCGTTTTTCCCCCATCCGAGCTACATGGCCTGCCTACCTTAGTCGTCGCGATTTCCACCATCTGGTGAATCGTACAGTCCGTGAAGTTCTTCCATTATGCAGTCTCCTCCATTCTCCAGGTCATCTCATCCCGTTTCGGCCCGTATATCTTTCTCAAAATCTTATTTTCAAACACATGTAATTTATGTTCATCTGCTAGGGTCGTACTCCAACTTTCGCAACAGTAAAGTATTACCGGCAGAATAACCGTTCTGTATATTTTCAATTTTAATTTTCTTGATATTAATTTCGAGGTTAAAAGTTTCTGGACTGAATAAAAACATGCATTGCCCGATACTAAACGACTTTTTATTTCTTCCGTGACCTCATTTTTGCTTGTTACGTATGCTCCCAAGTATTTAAATTTGTTTACTTTCTCTATGACCTCATCACTAATTCTTATATTTTTATTTCCATCATTTTCTGTGTTTCGGCTTGTTATCGTGTATTTTGTTTTATCTATGTTTACTTGTAGACCTATGTTTATCTGATCACGCGCTTCTACTAAGACATCGGTGTTGCTTTGTAGTGCATCTATATCGTCCCCTATTAAATCTACATCATCCGCGTATACAAACAGTTGATTCAAACAATTCAATGATAGTCCGTTTTTGCCCCTTTTAATTTTTAAAATCGCATATTCTAACGCCAAATTAAATAGTAGTGGTGATAAGACCTCGCCTTGTTTCAATTCGTTGCGAATCTTGAAACAATCTGATATATTATTACCTATCCGTACTCTGCTTATGGGGTCGCTGAGACACATCTTCACTAGTTAAACCACCTTGTTTTTTTCGAAATTTCAAATCGTATCAGGATACTGTATAAGTTTTCCCTTTTGATAAAATAATATGCTTTCTTAAAAACAATTAATTAGCTGGTGAACCGTCCCATTGTATTTCCATTTCTTCTCCAAAATTTGTCTCAAAGCAAAAATCTGGTCCAACGTGGATCTATTTCATCTAAATCCACATTGGTGATCTCCAATTATTTCATCTACGTATACACTTAGGCGTGTTAACAGAATATTATTACTTAAGGATAATCTAAAGCAACGATCTCCAACAAAAGATGGCAGCACTATCTCCGTATATGTCTAATGTATTCTTATCGTTCCACGAAATTACAATGCTGCTCCTATAATTTCAAGCCTAGAGAGTTTCAAAAAAGAAATTTCATAACCAATTCAAGAGCATGCTATGATCGATGCCAATTTCGTATTTTTGTTTTCCTTCATTGTTGAAATCGCTTCATTGTTGTTGTGAATATCAAAACCTATAACAATGAAGCTCTTTCAACAATAAACTAAAAAGAAAATTAAAAATCGGCATCGATCATGCTCTTGAATTATTTATGAATTTTCTTCCCTGAAAGTTTGAACTCTCTAGGCTTGAATTTGTAGGAGCAGCAATGAAATTTCGTGTAACAGTGAAAATACAGTAGACATATACGGAGGTAGTCCTGCCATCTTTTGTTAGAGATCGTTGCTTTAGATTATCCTTAATACCTTGTAACAGGTGGGAAGTAACGAGATTCCACGGAAATTATTACAGTCCGATTTATCGCCTTTTTTGTAAATCGGAACTATTATTGAGGTTTTCCATTCCTTTGGGAGCTCCTCCTTTCTCCATATAGCACTTATCAATTTATGTAGTTCCTTGATTAGTGCCGTTCCTCTTGCTTTAATTAATTCGGTTGGAATATTGTCTATTCCTGGCGATTTGAAATTTTTCAGTTTCTTTACCGACATTTCGATCTCGATTTCGCTAGGTTTGGGAATCCACGGTTCTGCGGTATGAATTTCAAATTCCTCTGTTTGTTCCCCGTTGTGTACATTAAGAAGTTTGTCGAAATAACTTTTCCACACATCGACAATTTTAGTCGGATCCGCCTGAAGATCTAAACGTTCATTTTTAATCATTCCTAACCTCGGCTGGTAACCTTTTCTTAACGAGTGTACCCCTTTGTACGGATCTCGTATGTTATTTGTCTTCCCGTTTTCCTCAATCTTCTATATCTTCTGCGTCAGATATTCTCGCTTTTTGTTTCTGAACCCGCGTGTGGCGTTTCGTTTCGCATTACTGTAGTGGTTGGTATTTGCCTCGCTTTTATTACTTAGCCATCGTTACCTGGCTTGCTTTTGTACCGCATGAAGCTTAAGGCATTCTTCATCAAGCCAAGGTTTGTGTTTCTGTTGTTTCTTCTCACCTACACGTTCCTTTGCTGCACTCTTAATTGTTTCACGAATTACCTCCCACATCAATTTCATTATTAATATCATCATGATTATTGGAGCTAGCTGTCTTTAATCAACGGGCCCCGGGTTCAATTTCCGGTGGGCACACAAATGGTTCGGAGCGCACGTTAAACGTCCTCAGGAAGACAATGAAAAACCAAGATATGTTCACCTTGACCTTCAAGCAGAACACCCATCATCATCATCAAGCGGCGCCTACGTAATTACAGAAAATCTACAAGGAAAAGAAATTATAACTCAAAACCATAGTTCGTGTTACATTTTTTTATTTGAAAAGTTTATAGACGGGACTGTACTCGTTGTCGAAACGAGCTATTCAATTATTTATATACATAGCTTAAGACTGTCCGTTTTATAAATCTACCTCTTAAGCAATCTATCACAAATATACGTTGCGTATATATCTCATTTGACCAGAGGAAGACCCTAGATCAGCGTTTCTCAAACTTTTTTATTTGGCCGTAATTGTTTCGCCGTGTGTGTGATTACAGCACCCAACAGTATTTCGCAGCACTCCTCTAATGGTAAACACCAAGTTGGATTACACGAATTATAGGTCAAGAAACATAATTGTCCATGTTTCAAATTCACACCCACCTTTTGCATTAAATTGCCAGTTTGTATTACAATGTACTTATTCTTCAATTAATAGACAACTTGTTAAATATATGTAAATACTATGTCACTATTTCCTCTCATTTTATCATGTAGGCCAGTACATATTTTTTTGTTGTTTACCGTACAGCACACTAGCGTGCATGCTTTTTCCTTTTAAATTAATTTCCTTTCAAAATTAACACAAACCGTACTCTTATGCAACCCACACATCACATGTGTTGGTTGGGTTGCATATAAGGAAGGCTATGGTGATTTCATATGGAAGGGCATTCAACGACGATGAAACAATAATAGGACACACGCTAGGGACGAGGACGGTTGTTCAAAACAATACTGAAATGCTCCATTGAGAGAGGGAAAACGGATGAGGAAGACTACGCTTCCAATATGTACATCATGTGGGTCATACGAAAACTTGAAAAGGAAAGCCCAGAGATGTGAGGAACAGAAAACTGCTGCAAGGTAACTTGAGAATTGATGTGCTTATTGTATATAAAGCCTAAATTTAAATTAGGATTTGAATTTATTTCAGTTCTTTTGGTATCTTTTGCTCAGGCCGGGATGGGTTAGGTTGAGGATGGGGAAGGTATACGCCAGGGCCTTATTTAAGATATCCCGGCATTTGCCTGGTGACATTGTTCAGTCAGGAAGGTCTGGTTGCCCAGTGCCGATATGAACATGCTTCACGTTTGTACACGACTCAATTTACTAAAGTGTATGAAAAAAAAAGAGGAGCCCAAATCGTTCGTGCAACTCAACTTAATCGGTTCGAAAAACAATCACAAATTTTCAATTTGGCTCCGTGGACTGTGAATCCAAAAGTTGTCTCAAGTCTCTCACGGATGTCATCCCTCAGTTGGCGGAGTTTTAACAGAATTCTAAGGCACAAGAACTGAGGTAAATGTGTATGAAATTCTCACGGTCAGTCAATCTAGATAAACAGGTCTGAAACAGGGAATTCGACAAACTGCACTTGCCCACAACCTCCTAAATTTCTTCCAAAATCCTCTCTAAGACGAAAATAATCAACATGAGGGCAAAATATTTATTT
Organism: Lepisma saccharinum; assembly: GCA_022664845.1. NCBI lineage: Eukaryota > Metazoa > Arthropoda > Insecta > Zygentoma > Lepismatidae > Lepisma > Lepisma saccharinum. The sequence goes on along the minus strand of JAGDQP010005744.1, from coordinate 66,668 downwards.
ATTTATTATTAAGTTTCAGATACAGCTTGAGTTGCCATTTTAGAGAGAAACAAAATAACAATGCAACAAACTAAATAAAACGCCAAAACCTACTTTTAGGCTCCCAAAATTTCTATTTACACTCCCTTCCCTCATTCACTCAAAAGATTCAAAGTACTGAAAATAATTGATTTGGGATTGAATCCATCTTTCCGGGTCGGTGTTGATTCATAGCGATCCTCGCCATTGTACCACGCCGGCTGGGTGAGCACAGCTTGCGTGTTAATACTTCGTTAAAAATGGTTTGTCCATATATTTGTTAGCGTCTTGATAGTATTGTCTTCATATTCAACCCTTTTGTTTGCTGAGTAGAGATGGCTGATTGTGTACATTGCAAACGATGGGGTCCGATTATACTCAGAGAAATGACCACACCTCAAATTCCCACCCAGTCTTTGATTGACAGGCGATCAGAGGCGTGGTCACCATCCATCACGTGATAAGCACCAGACAGTTAGGAAGGGGGTACGCTCACCCTCCGCCTCCAAAACGATTTGGATATATCGATTCACATGCGGGAGTGGAAAACGCCCGAAACCCTTTCTCCAACTCTTCTCTAACGCTGATCCCCTACCCTCGCTCTCCAACTCGCTCCCGAAACCTACAACCTCTCGAATACTCGCTCTTTCTTGTTCATCTCGTCTTGGGCCAGCCAGCAAATGAACCTTCCGTCAAGCGAAGATAAATCACTTGCAAAACAAACAAGAGAACAGAAGCTTCGTCAAGCTTCCAGTAAAGCGACACTTCAGCCGTCTGGCGGCAAAATGACAATTCTCGATAACACATCGCCGCGCGTTAGTGTACTTCAAATATCTACGCCTACTATCTGAGGTTTGAGCAGGTAAAATACTCAACGGAAGTGATCAACTAAACGCTGTGAATAAAAGTATTATCGATCCGAAAAAGTACCAGCGTAACGATTCCATGTGGGTTTGATTATCATCTAGACATCATGAAATAATTTCCAAGAAGGAAGTTATTCGATTAACACAAGTGAAAAGAGCGTCATTGTTTTCTGTTGTTTTTTAATTTGCCTCGGTCACATGCAATGTCAAGTTAACAATTACGTTCAAGTTAACAAAGCTTTCCAGTGAGGTAAGGATAATAATAGAATGCCATTAAAGAATTAAGTGCCATTTTTCGCAAAGGAAAGTTATTATGAAGGTCTAAAGTATGTTATCAACCGGATGAAAGACATGAGGATAACGGGGAACTATCAGATAACACGTAAGCTCGCACTGTTAATAATTTTCGGCCAGTTCCCTGGAAAAAGTCAGGGAGCTGGGTTGAGTGGAACCTGACTAACAAAAATCTCAATCTCAATAATAGTTGCAATGCGACCTTGCATGATAGTAGACACAATTTCTAAGTTCTTTGCCTGAATATTTTTGGAAACTGGTTTCTGATTTTTGTTAGTCACGCTCCATTCAACCCAGTTTTCTGACTTTTCCAGGGAACTGGCCGAAAATGTTTAACAGTGCGGATGGCAAACGAACGTAATGTAGATTTTGCCATGGGTCCGCAGGGCCACCAAGGCTGGACTTATGGCTGTCTTAAGCCATCTAAATGCATTCTTATTCCCTAGCTCTAGAAAGAACCAAATCTTCGATTGGTTAATGATTATCTTTGGATCTGCTAATCCCAATCCATCTTTATCTATCTCTAGACACGAACGAGAAAGGTTCGCTTCTAACTACAAGAAAGAGATTTAGGAACTGCCTGAATGACATATCCCTATATTTTCATATCAAAGACTAGAATATTCCACGATATTTTGATAAACTAGAAGGTTTTATGTTACTGTGCTAATTTCAAATTGCAGTTTGCAAATGCTTCCGTTGATACAGTTTTTGTGTCATGATTCAAGAAAAAAAAAAAACACACACACACACAAGCGAAAAAAATAGGCATCTTTTCCCAGAAAGCGTTCTAGTTTAGTCCATTATCCAGGCATGGAATCTATCATCCGATCAATCACGTCTTTAATTGAACACTTTCAGTATGATCTTTCTATATTTGGTTTACTTACAGCCCACGTTGTCCTTGGTTATCCATGGACTCTTTTCCCCTCTTATTTTTCTACGTTCTGTTACAAATACATTTTGCATTCAATAAAAATGTATAGGGTGAGTCATAATTCCCTTCAGGGTTTGCAATCTCAATAAGAATGTATGAAGATAGACAAAACAGAAAGAGGCGTATAATTAGATGCGGAAACCCATCACGCTTTTGTGGAAGTAGGAGCTAGGAGTAGTACTGTCGCAATTATCGTGTGCAGGTGAACAAAAAGATAAAAATGAATTTTATGAGCAGTAACAGCACTATGGCTTACGCCCGTCCCGAAAAAAGAGGTTTGTGTTTGTTTACGTAGGCTACGATGCAACAAGTTCGTGCAAAGCGCATGCAAGGAAATAATTTGTGAGCAGTACAGATTGTCGTACCCCGTTTTCTTTTTTCTCCTACACGAACAGGTCGTTTCGGAGGACCCGCAGATCAGTGTTCGGTTTGTTATAAATTACTTAGGGGGGATCCTAAGACTAGTGGTTACTGGTAAGCTTGAACATAGACTAGTACCTGTTTCGGTAGATATACAAAGATTTTATCCCAGGTTGGGGTGATATTTGGAATCAACAACCAGGGATGAAATCCTCATGCACCAGGGAAAATCCCCGGCATCCCCCCTGGCAAATCGAACACTGCCGCAGATAATGTGTGTCCTGCCTAGAGACAGGTCTACGACACGAAGTCCCAATGGGCAAGGTAAATCCATAATGGTTTGCCGCTGGATGAAGCCATGAAGATGGACAGGCTCCAAATGAAACCACTTGTATCCGCAACCGGTAGTCATCTAACCTGGGAGTCCTTCAATACAAGGAACAAAGAATTCATTATGATCATGTATATCATATACGATATAAAAATTATATAGCATGTCGATGACATTTGTGTTGTGGTATAAACTTATACTTGAAATGTGACGTGTTATAAAGTTATATGATATAGTATTAAATGCACATCATTATTTTTATACTAAAGATCTTCCAGAAGCAAGAAAAGAGAGAGAGAGAGAGTGATGTGTGATGGAAACAGCTGAAAGCTGAGAACAATAATCCGACTTCATGGCGCCATCATCGTCATATAAAACCTTTTAGACAATTTCGCCGACAATTCTTTTACGCTTCGTGACTCAATTGTAACATCATTAAAAGTAGTTGCGTGATAATGATTGTGTCAACGTGAGAGAGACAGACAATTACAGCTAGATTACATTCTTTGTCATTCAGTAATCCACACGTGATATATAGAAATTATACCAACAATAAAAATGTATTTACATTAAGTTTACGATAGAATAAATAATAATAATAACAATGATGTACAGATGTTTGAGAAAAGTTGTTATTATTATTCCACTTAAAATTGAGAGTAACACCACTCAATTTTATTAAAATTACATTTGCTGGCCAAACTGAAAGTTATGCCTAAGCCCGCCAATGTTCCCAACATGCATTCTTCCACGGCCAGGAAGGGCAAGGTAGCAGATAAGACCTTTGTTTAGGTACCAGTACCATATCGGTTTTCGCCAGGTGAGGTCCGCGACCGTTACCACTAGAGCAGAGGAGCTTGGTTTTTATATATTTTTGCACATACAATCAAAATTTTGTAAAAGTAATTAAATGTAATGTAGAAGGAAGTTTATGTGATAGGAACATAAAGGGAAACAATATGTGGAAAGGAGTCTCGTTACAGCAATGAATGCTACACATGATGACGGCACGTAACCTGGGTAACGAATCTTTCCGCCCTGTTGAGGATTTGACGTGAGAAATCAAAAAGAAAAGAATATACATTCTCCTCCTAAGGTGTTCTACCCAGAACCTCTGCCAGCTGGAATAGCGCCATATCCAATAAATTTTGCTGCAGTCACAGAGTGAAAAGACTGTAAACATACCCTAGTGCTTCGAGAAGAAATGTACTGTGTACAAGTTTACGTTACCACGCGTCAAAACAAGACCATTGCAAAGAACTGGGGAACTAGTTACTGCACTTCATGCACTTACTGACACAATTGTGACACAAACATCTCCGTTTGAAAAAAGAATTAGAAAAGCAGAGATATCCACGGAAATACACACTCTCTTGTAACACAGAAAGAAATGTGGTGAGGAGTTGTGGAAGTACAGTGATAAGAGATAACAAAAAAGTACAAACAGCGCAAGAAACAGATTTAGACAGAAGAGAAAGACAAAGCGAAGTCTACCAATACTTTAACCCAGTAGTTCCCAAAATCGCAGCCCCAAATGATAGTTTATCGCCCTCCATAAATACTATAATCCGCTACACGTATGAAAATAAATACAATCCTGGAATAATTGAAGAGCACAGTGCCAAAAGGGGTTATATCCACTTCTTTAAAACTGCAAATCACAGCAAACTTTTAAATTACCAAATACAAGCTGCATATCTCTAAACTTTAGCATGTTAAAAGTGTTTAAAACGTTCTAATAATATGCAGAAACCCGTAGATTTTAAATTACAGGCCTATGCAACCCTTCGGACAGGGCGAGGGCTGCTAACTTGAAAGCTAATGAGGCCGCGGACCGTTTTCGACACTGTATAATTATTTTTTTCCGATAATATTTTATAACCCCGACCAAAAGAGCATAGCAGAAACACTTCTTTGAAAGAAAAACTAACTCTGTGGCTTACGAAACTCGCAAGTTCATCGCCGCAGTAACAAACGTTCGCCAGTGGATTCTATCTTAGGCAACATCAAGCCAATTTTCATCATCAACATCTACCTCTACTTCCATCGTTCTAAAACTAAATATTGGATTTGACCAATTTGCAGCGAGGTCTTCAGTTGTCCAATTGGAAGTATTGCACATTCGAATATTATTATTCCATGCACCAGGATCTTATGAACAGTTAGTTATAAAAGCATGTAATACCAATTCTAATGGTTGACAAATAACTTGGCATGTTTCACCAGTACGTCTACTTACATTTCAGTTTTGCATGAAAGTTTCACATCACCTTTTAATATAGGTCGAACTTTTTTCTTTATTTTTTCCTTTAGACATCTTGTGGCTCAGGATATGGGGAAAGGAAGTAGGAAGGAATCGGACAGAAGAAACTCCCCCGGTCAGGATGCTCGGTCGCCGGTTTGGAACCCAGGACCTCCTGAATGTTCTTGATACTTATAATCACTTTACATTACATTGCTTAACAATACACTTTTATTTCTTTGCCATGGGAAAAGAGGTTACGAATACATAACTAAAACGATGTGAAGCTGAGTGCGAATGAAATCAAATATCAATTTTGGTGGTCTACTTTGCCTAACTCGAATACACATATACAAAATTTGGCCATTTGCTTGATTTAAAAAATATTTTCCTGCTAGACATGAATTATTGCGTACAAACGTAAATGACATATATCAAATACTGTCATGAGCTATCTATCGTTTAACTAACTTCGTTGTTTCCAAATGTAATACCCACTGCAAAAAAGTATATCTGCATTGCACAGAATATGCAACTAACCTCTTCCATCGCTCTTTTCATACTTTCTACCCTATCTTTGCTCTGTTCAATATTATACCTTAGTTTATCAAGTATGTATCTTTATTCCGTATCTATTCACCTGTATACACACACATGCGTGACGGAAAATTATACGCAACAATTTTTAATTTTATCCAGATAGGTCTGATTCCTGGATGTCACCCACGACAGTACAGCGGCCCACAGGTTGCACATGCCTCCGCGTAAAACATCTTCTAGGTCAAAGCGCGTAATTAGAATTTAACTTTTAATAGAAAATTTGGCAAACTGGATCTAACCCTTTTCACAACTGACCCCGTCAATCATTATTGGAAACTTATGACTTAAATATTCTACCCCACAAGTTTCACAAGTATTGTATTGCGAATTTGAGATACACAGTATCTGAAAATTTGTTCTTGGCAACAAATAGCTATATAATTCAGCAAAATCCTTTAAAGATTATGCTACCCCGTGTAGTACGCTCCTTTTCTCCGATCCCTGCAAGCATCGTATACAAAGGCTTCTCAAAATACCCCGTTTGCTGCGTTCTTTCTCGCTTTTTTCTCGTGGACTTTTTTTTTCTTTCATTTACCAATGTGTGGAGGAATTGGAACAATGTATTTAAGTTTGTTGCATATCTATAAGCGAATCTGACCATCTTGACTCAGGGTTTCCAGGTTTTTTCCCTCAGTCACACGAGGCAAATGCTGGGATAGCACCTTCAAAATAGGCCCTGGCCAACACCTTCCCAAATCCTTTGCCATCCCCTATCCGGCCTGAGCCTTAGATGAATAAAGACCATAAATAAAAATTCAAACAAGTGCATCTATCATTTAAGAGAAAGCGTATGAAATAGTACGCAAATTAAACTTTTTAATCTCCTGCCCCCAAAGATTCGTAGGACAGATTTCGTTGGCATAACAGTGCTCGTTGCCACAAATTCCGATGCTCCTGAAAAACTCCTGCTACAATATTTTCCTTACTGCTTAGAAATACAGTAATTACAATTAAAATTTCAAGAATATGAGTAATTTAATGACAATGGTAATATGTGAAAAATATAATTTGTATTTTATGTTTGTGCTGCTTGGTTGTCTCCCGTCTAATACGCAATTTTCACGCGGTCGCTTTAAGGAAGTTTTAACGGGGTTTTACTGTATAATTTGGATAAGCAATATTTAATATTATATCCTACCTCTTATGCAACCGACAAAATAAATATGCTATTTGGGTTGCGTGAAGGCAAGGGCAATATTGTTATAATATGGAAAAGGAAAATTCAGAGCTTCAGTTAATCAATCCTAAGATTTTTCCACAAGCAAAAATTGTTCTAATTGCTTCGTGCCAACCAGCGGTCATCTAATACTTTAATGTCTGCTAATATAAAAGTAAAATAGTCGGGCTAGAAAAACTATAAAGAAGCAAAATAATTAGTCTGGAGAAGTAATTACAACGAAAGCTACTGCCTAAAAAGTTTGCACGTAACTTGTTTTGCCCTATTCTGAGGAAGATTTTGATGAACTTGTCTGCTTCGAAGTGATATTTGTTACGATATCCTTACCCGTAAAATAACTTCAAAGTTAGCCGAAAATCCCTGATCAACAACTTGGCGTTCTTTCCTCCTCGAAAGCTGCATGCAAAATCCTTTTTTGGAATTCTCCAAAAGATAATCTCTTTTTCATCTGAGCTCCTCCTTGCTTTCTAGGCTCTTCGACTATCATGTTGAGGCAGGTCAGATTCCCTCGCGAAACTCCTAACCTCCTTCACTCTCCAAAAAGAGAAAAACTTTTTCTTCCCCCTTTCGTACACCACCATCAACCTACCGTAAACAAGACTCGGTAGGAAAATCCTCCCTCAGATCCGATCACAAGAAACACCGAGCTATTTTTAACTCACCCTATGTTTCCCGATCTTCCTCACTGCACAAGCAACGGAATGTTATCTTGGGTGGAAAACATCTGACCTCAGTCGATCAACCAGCTTCTCTGTTGCACAAAAGCAGCCATTATTTAAGGAAAAAAATATTCGTCAATTTACATTTTGTTATTTTGTATGTAATTAATGCTGTAACCCTCTTATTAACATATTAAACAATAGAAAAATTCCTCAACACATATCATTAATTAGTTTGCTTAATTTACATCATAAATGTAAAACAAGCAGCCTGTCATGAGTCTTGAGAGATAACGTTCCTCAGTGATTACTCTTGCGAGCAAAGGGATAGGGAAAGTGACAGCCAGGGCTTTAGTATAGATACTATGCCTGGTGAAAACTGACGGAAAGCTAAAAAAAACTGTCAGAATGGTTGGTAGCAGAACTCGAACCTCCATGGTTACGCTGTACTGATTCAAAGACTGAGCAGAACCACTATATTACAAGAGCTGAGTGATTTGTTGCTGGGTTTGGTGGTTATGTAACAATTTGACACAATATGCTGACCGAATTTGACATCTCTCAGTTTTATACAGTAAAGTATTTCTACAAAAAGCAAACAAAATAAGTTTTTGTTATAAATTTAGGGCGCTTTCAAATTTTTACCACTTCGTGGCCATTCTTGACCAACGACCACAGTTTAGAAATAGACTGTCGTATTTCCAACAATGACTAGTGGACACGTTTCAAGCTGAAGCCGTTCAATCGTTAATCCTGACAGGGCGTTCAGAGAGCAGTAACAAAAGAAATCCCTGACCTTTCCCTGTTTTCCAGACCAAAATACATTTTTTTTTTTTAAGATTGTTGTTGACACTTATTTAAGGGAAAAGATAGAAAAATGGTGACCGATGCAGTAGCTTGAACACAAATTGCTGCAAATACCTGCAGCGCCCTTCTCTGCTCTGCTCCGTGGGCAGGAACGTCCACAAATTGGGCAGAACAGGAAAAAAAATCCTATAATTTCCTGACCTTTCTCTGATTTAAAGAAAATTCCGACTTTTCCCCTGACTTTTCCAGACAGCTGGATACCCTGACTGATGACAATGATCTCAAGTGCTAACATTATTATAAAAACACAGTAAAAAAGTTTGTAGCGGCACGTCACTTACTGTTATGAGTAGCGGAAAAAGAATTAAAAGAACAATAATAAAGATTCGAGTGTTATAAAAATTCTATATATAAAAAAAAGTTGAAGGCTTGCTATAAGAGATGCTAATCTGTTAAAAGAACCTGTATTGCTAGCGTCAGCAAATTAAAAATGGACACAAAAATCGAGGTCGAGGTCGCTTGTTTTAAATCTGAAGTCAGTTTCTCTCTACCTCCTTTCATTTAGGGAATAGCGTGAATTCTAAAAATGGAGAAAGCTAACGGAATGAATACGCTAACGATCTTCAAGGTTACTAAGCTACAAGCCGTCACAACATGCCATACTTTTCAAGTTGTGGACCCAGTAAAGCCAGTTAAAATTCATGACGGATCTTCTGATATATACAACCACATGTGATGTATACCACCAACTCTCTCTCTCTCTCACACACACACACATGTACACACAAAATTCCAGGTCAGTGATGATATGTGACCCGCTCAGAGGTAAATTTATGATCCGCAGATCCTGGGCAAGATGAACCGATGGTAGTCTACCATTACATTTCACTTGCTGTGGATGATGTCCTAGAGAAACCTAACTACTGGTATAGGGCGCGGAACTTCTTGACTGGAAAGAGATGAGCGAAACCATTCATCCACGGAATAGATCTGGGACGAATGAGTTTCTCTACATCACACATTTCATATTAATAAAACAAATAATTTAAAATTTCGAGAAACCAATAATATTTAATTTTATACGCACTTGAGGCCAACAGTAATAATAATAATAACTGGCCTTATATCCTTGACTTGAGAGTAGAACATGCTGACAAAATGTTTATTTTAAACTTTAATAATAAAATAATACTAAGAATAATGAATGTAATAACTTCAATATTCTAACAATACTTCCATCAGACAAAATACAACTGCTTATTTGAGTCAGCAGCCATTTTGTATTTTATCTTATAAGAGTACTGTTCGAATACCGAAACTGACACATTATGCATGGCTTTCTTTAGTGAAGCTTAGCTCAGAGAACCTTAGAGATGAGGACGGTAAAATCAACGGTAACGACAGTCGGAAGAAAATTATCAATAAAGATATTCTACCCTAAATGGAATTCTACCCTAAAGTATTTTTAATTGCTTTTGTTATCTGAAAAGGGGGACTAAAAACATATTTAAAACATATAATCTGGTTCTTGAAGTCCATGATAACACTTCACGCACCCCGCGCAGGAGTTCGAGGACCACAGTTTGAAAACCACTATCATAGGTTTTTATTTTCGTAAAATCTCACTCACGCAACATGACGTCTTCGCTTCGCCCTCATCTTTACTATCATCATGTCTATGCTTCGCCCCCAATCTCACCTTAAGTTTCAATTCGCCATCACCATCATATACACACGTTTAAATTTCGCTCTCACTCTCAGCCATTACTTTTCAACTTCGCTATAAATTCTATCACCCTGATTCGCTCAAATTTTAATTTCATTTTGAATATTGCGTTGCAGCTTACCCTTCATTCATGCTTGAGAACTGTTCTAACATGTGTTACTGGTTGCAGAACACTTTAGGATTGGGGTCACAAAACATTAGCTTGAGAAAAAGTATTCGAACACCGAAATAATCCGAAAAAATAATAAGAAAATTTTCTAAAGACATACTTTTCTTAGACAATTCGTACTAAAAAGTAAAAAAAAAATATATATATATGCATGACTAAAAAGGAAAGCATGGGGCGCGTCGATTCAAGAATTTATGAAGTGACTATATGAGAGACCGCCCCATGCTTTTCTTTTGAGCCACGCATAAACAAAATCATTTTTTTTTTACTTTTTAGTACGAATTGTTTAAGAAAAGTATGTCTTTAAAAGTTTTTATTATTTTTTACCTTTCTTCAGATTAGACAAGTTTCAATTAAGTTAAATATGCAGCTGAGACTCAAAGTACTATTCCACTTTATACAGGTTTTGGTGTATCGGTTATCTATTTGTACAATTGATTCCCAAACCATTTTCAGATAATAAAAGAAGGGTTACAGCGCTAGGCAATTAACTCAAATGACACCTTTTCACAATGGTTGAACAAAAACAAAACAAAAGATAAAAAAAAAGAGAGAGAGAGAGAATTAGAGGGTTGAAACATTGTACATTCTTCAGGCAACTCATTGAAATATATTTAATTGCGTAAATGAATCAACACATACATTTTTCTGTGTGTCCTGCTCGAAAATATGTAGCTGTCCTCGAAATAAAGATACCTAGACACTTGTTCTAAAGATTGAAAGAATACTGCCATCCTCATCTTTCCTGTTCCTCTGCGTTTGGAAATGTCACCTGAGGGTTAGGAATTAAAGGATTAACCAGCAAGAGGAAAGATAAAAAAAAAGTTTATCTCGTTTGGAATATTTCTGTAAGGACTTTTTCTAACATATTTCAATAATGGAATTTCCTGAATCCTCAAACATATCTAGTTTCATATCAAACTGTACGTCTTGTTTTTATGATTAAAAAGTGTTCTCAACAAGATGGAAACTGAGACAATTTCACAATTTCACACTCTAAAAATATGACGTTTAAATGATCTTAAAATATCGCTTTTTTTTTTTTTTTTTTTTTTTTTACGTTTAAAATAAACTTAAAACTGTTGTGAGTAGAAATGTTCATGTTACGAACATTTTACAAACGTTTCAAACACATTTTAGCTGTAAAACCATTACTTTTAGGATCACTCTTTTAATCTGTTTAAAATATTCGGATGAAAAAAGCCAGACAATTTAACTGCATGGAAATTTCCAGTAACTTGTCTGATATAAAACAGAGCATTCAGTTTTCAGGAATACTGTAAGTGAAGCAAAGAAAAGAATCTCAAGCTATATTTGAACGCGGGTCATTTAGTTAGAAGTCATGCGTCTCACCGACTAGACCAAACTACCAGCTGAAGAAAACAACACAACAAAACAGTATATACATATATACCTAAATTTCCACATAACTAACTAACTAACTCTATGGCTTATGGAACTCGCAAGTTCATCGCCGCAGTAACAAACGTTCGCTATTGGATTCTATCCTGGGCAGTATCAAGCCAGTTTTCATCACGAACACCTACTTCTCGAAGATCTCTTCTAATATTGTCCTCCCAACGACGTCTCGGTCTTCCCAATGGCCTCTTTCCCTCGGGCCTTCCAACCAGGATAGAATATAATCTTCATTTTTCCCCCATCCGAGCTACATGCCTGCCCACCTAAGTCGTCTCGATTTCATTATTTTTACAACATCTGGTGAATCGTACAGTCCGTGGAGTTCTTCATTATGCAGTCTCCTCCACTCTCCAGTCATCTCGTCCCGTTTCGGCCCGTATATCTTTCTCAAAACCTTATTTTCAAATACACGTAATTTATGTTCATCTGCTAGGGTCGTACTCCAACTTTCGCAACCGTAAAGTATTACCGGCAGAATAACCGTTCTGTATATTTTTAATTTCAATTTCCTTGATATTAATCGCGATGTTAGAAGTTTTTGAACTGAGTAGAAACATGCGCTCCCCGATACTAAGCGACTTTTTATTTCTTCCGTGACCTCATTTTTGCTTGTTACGTATGCTCAAAAGTATTTAAATTTGTTTACTTTCTCTATGACCTCATCCCTAATTCTTATGTTTTTAATTCCTTCATCCCCTGTGCTTCGACTTGTTATCATGTATTTTGTTTTCTCGATGTTTACCTGTAGACCTATCTCATCGCACGCTTCTGCTAAGACATCGGTATTGCTTTGTAGTGCATCTATATCGTCCCCCATTAAATCTACATCATCCGCGTATACAAACAGTTGATTCAAACCATTCAATGATAGTCCCTTTTTGTCCCCTTTAATTTTTAAAATCGCATATTCTAACGCGAAGTTAAACAGTAGTGGTGACAAGGCATCGCCTTGTTTCAATCCGTTGCGAATCTTGAAACTATCTGACATATTTTTACCTATCCGTACTCTGCTTATGGGGTCGCTGAGACACATCTTCACTAGTTGGACCAATTTTTTCGGAATTCCAAATCGTATCAGGATACTGTATAACTTTTCCCTTTTGATAGAATCATATGCTTTCTTAAAATCAATGAATAGCTGATGAACCGTCCCATTGTATTCCCATTTCTTCTCCAAAATTTGTCTCAAAGCAAAAATCTGGTCCAACGTGGATCTATTTCTTCTAAATCCACATTGGTGATCTCCAATTATTTCATCTACGTATACATTTAGGCGTGTTAACAGAATATTACTTTATACCTTGTAACAAGTTGGAAGTAACGAGATTCCGCGGTAATTATTGCATTCCGACTTATCGCCTTTTTTGTAAATCGGAACAATTATTGATGTTTTCCATTCCTTTGGGAGCTCCTCCTTTCTCCATATAGCACTTATCAATTTATGTAGTTCCTTGATTAGTGCCGTTCCTCCTGTTTTAATTAATTCGGCTGGAATATTGTCTATTCCTAGTGATTTGAAATTTTTCAATTTCTTAACCGACATTTCGATTTCGATCTCGCTAGGTTCGGGAATCCACGGTTCTGCGGTATAGATTTCAAATTCCTCTGTTTGTTCCCCGCTGTGTACATTAAGAAGTTTGTCGAAATAACTTTTCCACACATCGACAATTTTAGTCGGATCCGCCTGAAGATCTCCACGTTCATTTCTAATCATTCCTAACCTCGGCTGGTAACCTTTTCTTAACGAGTTTACCCCTTTGTATAGATCTCGTATGTTATTTGTCTTCCCGTTTTCCTCAATCTCCTGAATCTTCTGCGTCAGATATTCTCGCTTTTTGTTTCTGAACCCTAGTGTGGCGTTTCGTTTCGCGTTACTGTAGTGGTTGGTATTTGCTTCGCTTTTATTACTTAGCCATCGTTGCCTTGCTTGTTTTCGTTGCTCATGAAGTTTAATGCATTCTTCATCAAACCAAGGTTTGTTTTTCTGTTGTTTCTTCTCACCTACGCGTTCCTTCGCTGCGCTCTTAATTGTTTCACGAATTGCCTCCCACATCTTACTTACATCAATTTCATTATTAATATCATCATTATTATTACTCGACTCGGCTAGGATTTCGAACCTATTTGAGAGTTCGAGTTGGTAATCTGCTCTTATGCTCGGATTATTTAATAGTTTCACTTCGAATTTCAGTTGTTTTGATACCTTGCTTTCTCTGTTCGCGATGCATAACTTTCCCCTTACTTTTGTGATCACTAATTGATGGTCGGTGTCGCCTTCCGCTCCTCTGTACGACCTAACATCCATTATGTTGGTGTGTCTTCGTCTGTCTACTAATACGTGATCGATCTGGTTGAGAGTTTTGCCGTCCGGAGATACCCATGTGTATTTGTGTATGTCTTTGTGTTCAAAGTACGTGCTCTTTACAAGTAGGTTTTTCGAAATCGCGAAAGTTATCAGTCTTTCTCCATTGTTGTTGGTCTTTTCGTGAAGACTGTATTTGCCTATAGTAGGTCTATATTTTTCTTCCCTCCCTACCTTTGCATTGAAATCACCCAACACAATTTTCGAATTATACTTCGGCATTCGGTCATACAACCTTTCTAGCTCATCGTAGAATATATCTCTGTGGTCATCAGTAGCCACCTCGGTCGGAGCATAGACGTTTAATAAAACCGTGTTACCCCATCGAGTACGTATCGTAACGTACGATAGTCTTTCGTTTACGAACTCTATATTCTGAACCGCCTGAAGGATACTATTCTTAATGAGGAACCCTGTTCCGAAATCGTGAGACTGTGTTCCCCCGTAGTAGAAAGTGTACTTGCCCTGTGGGATGCTATCTTGACCCTCCCACCGAACTTCTTGTATCGCTAATATGTCTAGCTCGTACTTCTCGGTCTTGCGTACCGCCACCTGAAGAGCGCCCGTTTGGTATAATGTTCGTACGTTCCACGTTCCTATTCTAATGTCTTTCTTAATCCTGTTCATAGAGCCCCCTGAAGCAGTCCCAGCCCGGAGATCCGAATGAGTGACTAGTTTACCTCCGGAATATTTTACCCCAGGAGAATCCATGAACCATCTGTTACTATTTCTTGACATGTTTTAGCGGTGTAGAGTTGTCAGCTCTACGACCTCGCAGTAAAGGTAGACATTCAAGATGTCGCCCTCTGTCCATCTCTGAGCCTTGCCGATGTCATTCAACTTCAGCCTCAGAGTGGTAATGGTGATGCTGCTTCCCCTTACCATGATATTTTTGTTCGGGGTTATCTTCCCCTAGCCTTTGTAGATCCCTCTACTAACTGCAAGGCAGCAGTACTGGTTTTTGTCCGCCCCGGAATATTTCCGGTACCCACCATATCTGGTCGGCATTCCCCTATCCGCCACCTGGGGAGGCGCCTGGTGGAAGACCAGTAACTCCAACCCGGGTCCACATAGGTAAGTTTAATTGCGGTGTTCAAATTACGAAGACATAAATTAAGTTACTATACCACGAATTACACACTACTAAGACACACGACGTTTTACTCACTCTTCGATTTGTCAATTACGTATAAGAATTCTGATTTGTTAAGAATATTTCCAATTTCTCCGAAAATAAGCACCAGTTGGCGGGAGATGGTAAGCTAAACATTACGAAATGATTTAGAAAATTGTATAGTGTATGTAAACATACAATTTTATATGTAAACATGTGGCATATAAACTTGAATGACTTTTAATTTAGCAAGGTTCCCTGAATTTTACGTTCAAAATTACTCATTAATATTTAAATGTACCACAATTACTTTCAATAATTTCACACTAAAGCTTATTTATATGTGATATATGGTTTTACATATATTTCTTCCGGATTTAGAGGTCATACAGCTGAATGATAGTATTTTTTTTAAGAGTACACAGGCTTGTCTTTTGAAGTCAATGTAAAAAAAAAATCACCATAAATGCTCTTTAAACATTGCTTCCATAAATGTTACTAAGTGCGTATCTTCATGTAAAATTTGAGTAACACTAAGGAGCGTGAAATCTGCTGACGAAAAACCAGTATCAGTGTTAACGAAACATCATACAGTCACCATCCAGCCAACAAAGGAGCTCCTTCATCCGAAAAATTTAGATTATCACTGTAGATAATGGAGTTATAACCAAAAAGAAGAAAATATGCGACATGACTAGAAAAGAAGACAAATCTGGAAACACTGCATAGGGAATAATCTATGCAAATACTTTCCATGCTTTTGTACAGGATGTACACGGTTCCCAATATGAAACATATATCCTCAATTTGGATTCAAAATACACTTGTTCCAAGGATTAATTAATAATTGGAATATTTTACAAAAATACAAATCAAAGAAATGTTGTGCCTCTAATTTTAGATTAAAAATAAGCAAGCCTACCAATATTTAGACGCTAAATTCGCATTTTACTGAAAAGTTTCCAACTCCGTTCCGTACATCATATTTTCCCATCCTCTATTGTCAATATTTATATCTAGAATTCACCAGGAAGAAAAAGCCTGCAAATCTCGTTGTATCCATTGCTAGGTAGGAGGTCAAGCGGTAAGAAAAAGTGTATTTCACAAATTTCGTTTCAGGTAACAATGAGTGAATGCCAAGATGACACTTCTTTGCTTTTACCGAAACAACATGTTCTAATGGAACAATGAAAAAGAAAAGTTTTCCAGCAATTTCTGTTCCATAGCAGTTTATATTCGATCATTAACCTAATCTTTCATGATACAAAATAGAAGGTTGTCTACAATTCAGCGTTATTTAAACTTGTAAACGATCAACAACTACAAAGGACAAGACAATAAAGAACGATATAACATTTAACAACATTCAAAAGAACGACACAATTTACTAGAACGCCTAAAAGAATGGTTTTGGAACAGAACGAGCTGTTTCTCTGCAAAGCGCGGTTCTTCAGAGTAGGCGGGGAACGGTAATGGTGTAATATTATAAGACGGTGATTCTGTGAAGTATTTTGGACATTATCCTCGGAAATCTACCGACTGGGAGAAAGAAGAAGAAGGAAGGTAACAAGAAAACAACAGCGGGAAAAGGGTCGGACTTGGAGGTGGAATCAAACTAGCGAGGTCTGTCATTAAGCTTTTAACATGTCTAATGCAAATGGTGACTCTGCCTCCTGTCATAATTAATGTTAACGGGAGGCTATAGATGACGCTTATTAGTTTCGTCACTGTAATTAACAGTAGTTTTTGTTTCACCCACTTGAGAGAGGGTAGGTTTATTCCATTTCAGCTTTCTTCCTTATTTCTCTTGCCATCCAATGGTTATCTACCTTGAACTCTTACTGCTGATATTCCCACAACCAATTCCACTGTTATTATCATCAATAGTAGAGAAATTATGTCGTGAACGAACAGGTATAATAGAAAAGTATTTTCTTTTTCCGTTTCTTCTTCTGTAGGTATAGATATTTATATTCCTGTTGAAACCAGTGAAGAGCGTTTTCAAATTGCTAAGGAGAGCCATGAATGACGTCATTCAATCCGTCGGAGGCTTGGTACCAACAGATCTTGTGATATTCACATGCTAACAAGACCTATATATACTGGCCAACGACCTTTTCTTAACCTGTCAAAAGAACTTAATATGCCGTACTACCATTCACAAAAGGTGTTATTTCTCCAGCTATGAAAGACATTACTGCTGACTCTAAGTTGCCTAATACCTCATGTTACGCTAGTGTACGTATTAGTAAAGAATCAAAAGGAAATTGTTAATGCGACAGTTAGGAATAAAAAAAAAAATCAAATATGATTTCATTGAAAACATTCAGCAGTCCCTCTAAAATTCTAATTATACAGTACTCCCACGTCGATCCAGTAATCCATCTGCAGAAAAAGGGATTGGTGGACTAACTCTTCTTCATATTAGAAGAGCTACCTGTTCTGGGTAGAGAAGTCCGTAACATTGGGTTTAATTCTTCTCTCAGGTGGATAACCAACGATATAAGCCTTGGTCTCCCAACACCAAGTACCACTGGTACATATTTAAAAAAGAAGAAAGTGTGTATATGAAGTACAGTTATTGCACAAGTAAATGGATGAAGTACATTGGGTAATGGCAGATGAGAAGTAATTTGTGTCTTCACAAGGTTGAATAGCTCTCGACGGAAATGTTTCAGCATTCATTCCGCAAAACAATATGTTTTCTCTTCAAGATATATGGTATCTTGACTGAAAATAATAAAGTTATGTAGCTTTTTCTTACATAATGCCTAGTCTCACACAGGTTGTGGGGAGCTGGGCATAAACAAAATATTTCACCACTGTAACGGGAATGGCGTCTCCTCAAGCTGATATCACCGTTGGATGAATCTAAGAAATACGAATAACTTTATGTTGGATATTACGAAAATTATGTGTTGCATATTATATGAAAATTCAGTTTCGTTTTCTAAGCAATGATATAGGAATTTTTTCAGATTATTAAAAAAAAAAAATTCAACAAATCTTTGTTACAGTTTTAATTTAATTAAATAGTGATCTGAAATTCACATTCGTCTATTTCAAAAGTCGATTTTCTCTAAAAGAAAGCGCTTGTCAACGAACATATATCAATATTTATTTATTTCATTAGAACTTTCTACTGCGAAAGTACGTAACCATTTTTTTTAAAAGGCAGTTTAGTTAATAAATCCAAATTAATTATTCGTACATTGAATAAATTTACTTTGCAATAGCTCAAAAATGCCTTTAATACCCTAGAAATGAGTGTTCACCATCATTCCGTTTTATTTAATAACAATATTAATAGAGAAACTAATGTTCCACACGATATGAGAATATTTCCTTTGAAGATTAGGTAATACTGTTAAATGTTTCATTTTTATAGTCTTTAAATTAATTCACAAAGTGCATAGGGCTATGTATTATTGAAATTTTGAAGCAGTAATTCTTTAGTAACAATAGAATTATATTGAATCAGGTGGACTCGGTTTCAAGCTTCTCTTTGGATGAGAAATATCGGTACAACAATTTATTGTGACCTCACAATCACCAAGTGCAATATTTTTAAAGCACAATATAGACATTTCAATCATATTAGGCAAATGCCGGGATGGTACCTAATAACTAAGCCTGGTCACATCCTCTCCCACATCCTATCTATGGCTGAGCCTAAGATGCCTAAAACCCATATATACATTAAAATTCGCAGTATAGATATATCAAGATCAGCTCCAATTCTATTTATTTCACTGTGTAAACAGTATATTTTAGTGAACGAATACATAAATCCTGTGGGTGAAGGTCAGAATTAATCGGTCAGAAGCATGCTGTAGACAGAATTTTGAAATATAATTAAGCATAGTGTGTATACTCATTGACAACAAAACTTAGTACTGAACAGAAGCAATCTCGCTCTAGCGAGCTAATTTCAAACTCGTCATCGCGTCACTTGGTTGAGAGCAGATGAGGGCGAGGTCGTCCCTCACGAGGTTCAATACCTCTGCTCCACAGTGTTTATTCAAACTCAGTGATCGTAACCATTGGACCACGGAGATTGGGTAAACAGATAATTTAGGATAATTCCCCTTTAAACAATCTGCTTCAAGTGAGTTACATCTTTTCCATATCATTTCATATTTGTTATGTGTAACGTTTTCCACTTTTTTAACGTTCAATTGAGAAGACGTAGTTCAGTTGGTAGAGTGTTGGCTTCGCATTCGGAAGGTTCTGTGTTCGACCGCAGCGGCTGACCACCCTGACACGTGTTTCCAGGGTTGCTCCTCAGGCTCACCAGTAAGTGCCGGGATGATACCTTCTAACTAGGCCCTGGCTGACTACCTCCCAACAGCCTCTCCTCCACCCTATCTCGGCCTGAGATGCTTCAAGACCATAAAAAATTAATTAAAAACAATTTAACATAAGTTCGATCTACTTCTGTATATCACATACAGTATATACTTGTTGTTTTATCTATAAAATGCATTCATTATTACAATGTGGACGTAAATAGGTTGCTATCTCTACGTTTCATTTATTTTTCCGTTAATATCTAACTCTAAATCAGAAATAGTTGTATTTGAATAGGTTTAGACCTATTATTGAATACATAATTATAGACCTATTATTGAATATATAACATTCAAAAACAAATTAATGAATAGTTTATTAGACATAAGTTATATTCATGAAATCGCATTATTTACTTGTAAGGCAAAAAATAAGCGAAGAGTTTTCTTTTCTTTTTTGCACATTTGTATTCAAATGCGAAACTGTACGGAAGTGTGTAATCTTGTGAATATTTAAAAGCTTTAAACAGAAATACGCTTTGAGCAAGATTCTAACTTATTCATTGTAAAAGTGGTACCTTTAAACACTGATCTCTACAAGAACGTAAACAATACTTCCATTTTCCTGTTAATAAAGAAACAGTAATTACTGTAAAGTCAGACAAACAACACAGAAAGTCAATCAGAAAGAGGCAAGCGGCATTAGTAATCAAACCGAACACAGATTTCAGCATGTTTTATTTGAACAGGTATCGATTTTCTAAGAAGCCTTACTCGTATAACAGGACATTACAAACAAAGCGGACGAATTTTGTTTGTAACCAGCGTGTAGAGTAATATTGAAGAAGAAAATACATACTACTTATGAATGATTTTCAATTTGCTGAGAGAAAAGTTACTTACATGCAATCATAAAAACATCCGCATAAACTGTTAGGTGAAATTATCCTTATTCCGGTAAAAACAGTTTGAATAAGAGTTACGACCATTTTTTTAAAAGTACATTATGCGACACAAAATTACGAAAGCTTTTATTATATAAAACTGAAAAGCTCCGCATGCATTATCCCATTATGGTAAATACTGCGTCCACTATTGTCATAAATGACCATATACCTTCTCTGGCTCATATTCAAACCCAAAACAACCTATAATCATGAAACAATTGTCCATGATTATGACACAATGTCAGAATATACTGAAGCATATCTTATTTTTATTTCAGTAATTCCTTAACCCGTTAAGTCTAAGATGGCGAAAAAATAAATAAGTGGACACATTCTATTTCATACAGTTGTCGCTGTTGTGTCGTTTCGAGTAGAGAAAAACAATGTATATGAGAACAACAGCTGGATTTCTACATTACATACTGTATGTTCAAATGTTCACATCAGACCATGGAAACATTATATACAGGAAAGAAAAAAAGGCTTAGAAAATGTTCTGGAGGTTCACGCAAATCACCACCACACCTACTTACACTCTATGTTCTAATATAAGTAATTTACATTTTTTAAATAGCTTATTTTGATTATTTTTGTTTCTGTAATTTCTAAAATTTTACTTTTCGATATAAAAAGGTGTTGTTGTTTTTTTAAATTTAGGTCACTATGATTTTATCGTTTCCTTTGTCCTCGACTGTCATGTGCAGTTGAGGACAACATGGACCGTTGAATTCTCTGCTACATCTGAAGCCTTACGGACATTAATAATTGTTTATAAACGATAATATTGGGTAACGGTACTTGCTCTAACGAATAAATATGAAGAGCGTAGGAAAAGAATGGGGTATGTGCATGCAAGGTAATTTCTTGTAAAACACAGTTTAAAGTCTCCCATTTATTTTCCATGTATTTCATATTCTTAAAACCGCTATAACTTGGTAATTATTTTCGCTTTTGGATTGAAACTTTCTAAGATGTTGGCTGCCATTATATACTACTGTTACGAGTGAAACTCATTTAAAAAAATGCACATACCCCTTCTTTCCCTGTACTCTATGTGTATGAATGAATTTTTCTTAGGTCAATGGACAGAACTATGCAGAGAGTGGTCCCGTATTCTAATTCTTCAAAAGTGATTTACTCTCTAAATGCTATTAATAGTACATTAACAATAGTTTTATACGTGATATATAAATTTCTGCGGCTCATTGTTTTCGAAATTTATCGTCTTATTAGACTTAAGGCAACATATGCGATAAGGGTAACCGCACACCAAAAAAGCTGAAGTGAAGTAAAACACATAAATATAGACTGTATATGAGTTTAAATCTATTTTAAAGTAACCATCTCCAACAAAAGATGGCAGCACAACCTCCGTACATCTCTAATGTATTTTTATCGATGCATGAAATTGTAATGTTGCTCATATAAATTCAAGCCTGTAGAGAGTTCAAACTTTCGGAGAAGAAAGTTCATAAACATTTCAATAGTTCTATCCGTGCCGATTTTTATTTTATATTCTGTTCATTGTTGTAAGAATTCACAGTAACAATGAATCTTTTCAACAATTAAGAAAAAATCGGCACGGATTAAACTCTTGAAATAGTTATGGACTTTCTTCTCTGAAAATTTGAACTCTTTAGGCTTGAATTTGTAGGAGCAGCATTGTAATTTCATGCATCGATAAAAAAACATTCGAGACATACAGCATCCAACGTTAGAGAGCGTTGCCTTTTACACTGATCTTAATACGACACCGCTTCGCTTCGCTCTGCTCTGCTCTACTGCAACATATTCCCCTGCGACTACACTAAACTAAAAGATAAACTACGCTGCTAGGAGAATTACTATTACTGTTATTATTTCAAGTGCTAGAAATTGAAACATGCCTTAAAAACGTGTGCATGCGTATTAATCAATGTTTAAATACCAATTAAAAAACTAAAAATAATAATAATGAAAGAAAATAAAATTGGAAGTTAACTTGCCTGACGCACCTGCTTGAACTGCTCCTCGAAGCTCCACGTCTGTTGCGATGACGACGACGATTCTGACGAGTGCGACGAAGCTGACGAGATCGAGTTCATGACGGCGGCGGCGGCGGCGGTGGTATTCGGCGGGAACGGCGGCGCACCACTACCCGGTCCGGGACCCGACGATATCGGATGGGGCGCCGCGGGATGTGGAAATGGTAACGGAGGGGGCACCATCGTAGGTGGCGAACGTAATGACAAGTCTGTTCCCATCATACTTTGAGGCGAGGAGGACAGCATTGTGTCACGCGGTCGCTGACTTTCTGCTCGCTGCAGTTCTTTGTGGGCTTTCAATTCTCTTTCTATTTCTTCCCTTTCTTCTCGTTCCTGCAAATAAAAATAATCAAATCAGAAGGCAAAAAATACAAACTCTTCTTTATACAATTAACGGGTTTCGTGAAAGAAGGGTGTAGAGATGATGGTAATGTTGGGCTTTCTGAACGTAGGCAGGTCTGACTCGAAGCGTCCGGCAAGGTGAACCGATGGTAGTTTGCCACAACTTTCCATCGAAACTTGGGATCTACACTATAAAGTGGGTTCCGAACCACTTGTGTCCTCGAAACCGGGACTCCTCAATTACAAAACAGCAAACGTCCCCATAAACCCATCGGGGACACAAGAAAGGCCTGGATTTATTGACAAATCGAGAAAATATGTTGTTAGTTTTCACTTTGCGTATATAGAGCAGTTAATGAACAGATTAACCAGGCAAACCGTTTGGTCCACCTCCCACTAATGCAATGCATATATTAGTAGACCTATCTGTAAAATGCGGCAAAGAATAAACACAAGCACATTAATTTTACTACACTTAAGTAAGAATGACTTAGAATATCTTTTTTAAAAGGGAACACATTCGTGTGATTCAACTTTGCTACTTATATAATATTTAAAATCATAAAATTCATACAAAGTTATACAAAATAGAAGATTCACTTGAAAGAAAATCAATCATGACAATGATGTACCAATCTTAACAACGATGCGCCAACCTTAACAATGTTATACCAATCTTAACATTACAGTAAACAATCTTAAGTATAGTTATCAGTTTCTAAGTTATCAAGACGTATGAAGCACATACGTCTTTCAAGAACTGAAAATAATTCCGAAAACAGTTCTCGTACACGTATATGACATTGTTAGATCACTATAAATGAACTCACACTATCCGGCAACAGCACTCACCCCAAAAAGTTAAATTTTACACATTCGCGGTTATGGTATTGAATTGACGATAAGTTTTTAAAATAATTTGATGTATATTACGCTAGCTTAATAGTTAAAGAACTTGGTCGTAGAAGGTATAACCCACAGAAAATAAATTTAGAGATAAATTCTACTAGAAGTTTCTGTAACACAAAACATACTTACGTTTATATATATATATATATATATATATATATATATATATATATATATATATATCCTCTAAGAGTATTATTATTATTCATGAAACCTGGAGCTGTACCGAAACCGTTCTTAACGGTTTATTGTGGGTTATCGCCTTCTACGACCTAGGTGTCCAACCGACATTACGTAAAGTAACATGTGTTATTTTTCGAAATGTCAATTAGTAAAGTAAACCAATTATAGAACACAATGAGAAAGCATTTCAAACACAATTAAATTATCATTGTTAACGAGCGAATGTCAATGCAAAATGTCGAAGTTACTTGATATAGAAAATCGCATGAGACAACTAGGATAATAAATATATTGAAATTGAAAAAAATGTAATGCATTAGTTTGTCAAAACGTGTTCATACACATGAAACCAATTATTCCAGAGACGTCTGAAGAGATTGTAAAGCATTACAACAATATCTTCATTCTTTCTTCATACTGGTTTTGCCCCTAAAGGTTTTAACTTGGGTCTACGAACTAAGTACAATTAAAATATTGTAGAAGTTTCTGTTTTAAACAATGCTTGTCTGCAAATTTCCTTTTCATTATGTGGAATGAACTACATAATAGTGCACTTGCAAACAGACACAAGTGCCATTAAGACAGGCGTCTTAGTGTCAGTAATGAAGGCATGCAGTAACTACAGAAACTAAATACAACCTAACCAAAGAGCTTTTGAAGAGATGTAAAATTATCGGAATTTATGACATAGGATCACGTACAACTAATATTATCCGCATTTTAAGAATTTTTTCACCGTTATTGTAGCCACTAAAGTAATTAAAACGTTTCAAGTAAGGCATGTTTCAAAATAGATTCTAGTTTTTCAACTGTGTAATACAGTAGAACCCCGTCAATCTGTCACCTTTGGGACTGAGGGCATGGTCGAAACGCACGAAAAGTCGGATTATCAGAAGAGCAAAAATATTTAATATATTACAGTAAAGTGCAAAGAAATCCATTTGATAACTAAGAAAAAATAGGTAAAGTACTAAAAAACAAACTGTACACCTTGTCAAAAATCACTGCTTTAACAATAAATAGCAGTAAAGTAAAGCACGAGAAGGTACTGGTTAAGTGTCACGCTTACTGACTCAACAGTATACGTAGTGTTTCAAGGACAAGTGCAGAAATCCGCCATAATCGGATTATGCGAAGAGTTGAACTATCGGAGGTCGGATTACCGCGGTTCTACTGTACTAGGATTAACTTCCTCCGCTGCTCCTGTCCCTATCCTACTACATTAGCGAGAGGAACATTGTATTCGTTATAACTTGACCATAATTATATAACCTTCTGGGCAAATCTCAAATTAAAAGGAAAAAGACATAATGAAAAATTGGTATATTCTTATAAGTACGTACATCCTTGAGAGATATTTTTACTGTTAATTTCCTGCTGTCTCTTAATTTCCTGTTTTTGCTGTCTTCCAGTGTAATAGTTTTAAATAGAAAGTGAAAACGAAGAAATGTTATTTTGAATAAATACTGGCGCACTCGAAAACTATTGAGATTGAAGTATGCAGTAGCAAGTACGCACTTCAAGTGTACAAACTCGAAGTGCATACTTGCGCTTTAGGACACAGCCTTAGTGTGATTTTCCAGGTGTGTCTTACTTCATGTTATAGTGCTTCTTATTGTAGGGTTAATAATAATAGGGTTAATAATAACAATAACCACTGGCGTAACAGGCCGATAGGCCCTTAGTCTGCCCCAACGCCATCTGTCCGCGTTTGGTGGAACTGCGTCCACCTGAGTGATGACTGCGCGTATTGTAGGATTAAAATTCGATGATTTCTAATGCTTAAAAGTAATGTAGGAACACAGTATAATTTTATTTTGAACTTGCAGGCATGTTGTTACGTAAACTATTATTAATAATTCAGCCTAAATTCTTGAAGTCTAACTTTTATGACCTATTCCATATTTGTGCGGTAAGGAAAAACACAAAGCAATGCTGACATTCTGCTGTCTGCATGGCAATTAAACAACAATCTCGCCATTCTCCGCGTGAAATTAAAAAAAGACAGTATCACCTTCAAATGTTTGAAATGATAACTGTATAATTAAGTTATGCATCTTATCTGACATAAAAGTCAGGCATTTTGCCAGGGATTCTGCCAGGATTTTTAGTTTGAGGAGAGTAAAGTCAAAATTGTAAGATGTAAGTAGAGTTTTGCAGGGTTTCTATCAATTTTGATCAGTAAAAATTTTAAAGTTGGGGTCTTGCTCACCGATTTGGAGGGATGACCCTATCCATCGGGCATTTTCCCTCTTTATAAGAAGCATATAGATAGTCATGGAGTTCCTGATGATAATATGTACATAGAGTTTGTTAGACTGTTTATTACTTCAACAGGCAGCTTGACTTGAGTTATTTAATTCGAATTCTACGCTATACTATATCGATTACTTTAGAGCGTCTCATGCACAATAGTATAGTTAGAGTCTCTATTAAAAGTACTATACGACATTCCGTCAGTGGAGCTTCAATGATACGCTGTAAAACCGCAGTTAGACTTCACTATAGACAATTTGCAGGCAGCGGTATCGCAGAGGTTAGTTCTATGGCCTGTTGTTTGTTTAAAACGTAAAATTAGCCTTATCGTATGTTGAAGCACACAAAGATCTATTACATTACAAATAAAGGTGGTATTGAATTAAAAGACTTGAGGAAACATCTGTCAATTGGCCAGAGCTGTTCCTTACTCTACTTCTTTGAAGTCAACCATTCTTTTTCTGTGGTGATTCTGTGTTAGAACAGGTTCTCCTGGACAACGTCCATATCCGACACACCCTATCCAGTGCCTCGTTTTTCATTGAGTAGTAACTCATTGTGAATATCCCAAACTCTTTTCTTCCTCTTCCTCTCTTTCCTTTCAATCTTGACCTCCCTGTACAACAACTCTGTGCAGACAGTCCCTCCTTCGGATGTGCCTGACTCAACTAGTCATTTACTTTTTTTACCTCTCTCAACCACTACCATCGCTTAAAACTAACTGATATAGGTCCAAACTATCTTACAACTTGACCAGACCTAAGAGGCTATTTGTTGAAGCAAAAGCTGTTTTGTAATTACTGAGAAATTACTATATTATAATATAACGCATTACGAAACCTTTGTATGATGTCGGTAACATGTGAAATGATTGGATCCCTTTCGCTTCCAATCTCGTTCCGCATGTGAATAAACCTTCGTAATTGGGTATGAATGGCGCCTGTACGGCGAGAATTTATATTAAAACGAAAAACTACACAGAAAAATTCTGTGTGTGTGCTTCTTTTTTTTTTTCAAGGTTGTTTTTGTTTTCAAGGCTTATAATCAGAAAAACGAAGACTTTTGCCCTCCTCTTTAATTTCAATCCTCCATTCTTAAGACAATAAGCAAAGCCTTTTATTTTGTTGTATATCTAAATACTAGTCACCGTATATTTTTCTGGAGATTGCATGCAAAACTTTTTTTTCCTCCTTATATTTTGTTGTCAGAAGAGAAAGAAGTTAGTCTCAATAAGCAATAAAGCAATTATTGATAATTGCATGATGTCTGAAAATGCCAACTTTTCTAAGTACTCAGCGAATGGAACATGATTGTGTACATTATCATAAAGTTCTTTTTCCTTTGTTTTTAATTTCATTAACAAAGAAAGAAAGAATTATTATAAAGCCAACGATGACAATGTCTGCTGTTTTGTTGTTATTCCTATGTTTTATTTTGGTGTCAGTAATTATTACAAAAGCATCTTCACAACACTGCTTTGTCACATACTTGATAGTATTACGCAAGGTAATTTTAATTTAGAATTCTTGAAATATTTTGAGTATATAGTACTTGTAAGTTACCGTAACATTGTTTGTCCATATCGCTAGGCATTTTAAATTTTCTCACAAAATAGTACGTTCATGAATTCACTACTGTATTAGCTAATGGACAGTTTGTCTCTGTTTTGTTACTAATATTTTCTTCCCTTAAATTGGGATAACATATTGTTCTTATTTGTGCAGACCAGCGTACGTGGAAATAAAACGGAGATCGGTCAATTTCACCATGTTAGAATAAACATACATACCTACACTCTACCACACAAGCGTCTGACTACGAATCGGGCGGTCCGGGTTCAAATCCCGGCCAGGAGACTGGAGACTTTTCTCGCAGTGTTAACATGCCTGATGCATTGAAGTGCACTCAGCCTCCTATTAAATTGAATATCAGAGTGTCCTTGGTATTCCTGGGCACATGAGGAGGTAAAAGCGGCCGAGCGTCGGACTGACTACCTCACCTCAGTTGGTGTCATAGGTTGAGAATATGTGGAGCATTACCAGAACAATTCTGCGGACCATTAAATTGTGTAGGCATGAACCACTAAGTTGTGTGGGTCTATTTATTAAAAACACAATGTATAGGTCTTATTGCCATTTGAGGCATGCTATGCGATTTTTAACATAATAAATCTTAGTGCATATTTTGAATACTTACGGAAGCTCAATAAAATAAAATATTAAAGTGAATCATATTTGTAAATCTGGCTGCGGATCACCTGTCTAATCTTCGAGGACAAGAGATGGTCCGCGGACCACAGGTTGAGACGCTCTGAGTTAGAGAATTGTACATTTGTTACTTTCCTGTATTTCATATTCGTGTCTGACAGATATTTGTTATCGAATATGTACTTCTAGTAAATGCAAAACTATTGTCAACAATAGAGCAAGGTTGCTAAGCGGAAGAGTCGTCTTCTCATAATTAGGAATATCCTGGGATTGAAACCTGAGACTGGACATCCTAAATGACGTTTCCTATAGTATCCCTGTCACATTAGCTGAATACCAAAATTTCATTAAAGCCAGGGCATCTACCTTCCTCATAACTTCACCCAAGGATAGAGCGGAGTAATGAAATACAGACTTGATATATTATGTAAGTTGCCCAAAGTTGCAACTTTCCATGTAGGGTCTTGGTTTGCCAACGCTTTTGTTTAGAAAGGGTGTCCTGTGGATGACGTAATGATGTCTACCACTGCTTTATCTAGATTTCGAGACCGGAATTAGCAACCTGTTTATTCAAGTAACTCTCCAGCTGATATAACCGAAGTAACTTCCCAAGGTTAACACTCTCATCAAGAGTCGAACACGTGACCACTCGCACGAAATGCATGAACAACTCGGCTATGAAGCACTTTGAAAGTTGCAATTTAATGCTGAAAAAACTGCAATTACTCCAATTGCTGAATCCTTGAACTAAAAGACAAAGCTAAAACTCCAAGAATTAAAAAAAAAAAAACTGTAATTGTGAATACGTATTTATTCATGGCAGTTTTATGAAGATACTTTTCATTTGATGGGAACATTATTCATGTTACCATCTTTCATTTGGCTTTTATTGTACTTATGAGGCATTCTAAAGCTAAGGGATAACGTGAGAACAGAACACCAGTCAGATCAAGAGTAACTAAAGTGTGTGAGATGTAACATCTGTATCAAGAATAGATTATGTATGAGTTGAGCTAATTTGAATGAAATCTATACATATTCCAGTGCCCAGTTGTTTTCCTACACCTGCACTGGATCATTTCCATGAACTGTGTATGCATATCATGACATGTTCCAAGCTGGCTGGGAGAAGTCTCGAATGTGCATTAGCACAAGTCAATATCTGACCCTATGTATCCTCAACAATCTGTTTAAATAAGCTCTCCCCACCATAATTAACAAAATTCTCACGAACTTCACGGTATCAAGTTCCTCTGTGTTAAAAGCTACCCTAATTAACACTTTCATTCTTCTACTTGTGTTTTTACAGCTCACTAATTATAAGAAATGCCGCAGCTCAGGAGGCAAGTATCTACATCCCTTTAGTACGTGTTGATACAGAAGCTCTTTATAATGGCAGTCCTCATTCATAACAGGTAATGATATAAATCCATGTATATTTTTATTCTCCCACAATCATTTATGGACGGTCTAGAATTAACCATCTGCGTTCATGTCCAGTGTAGAGAAAAAAAAAGGTTTCAGCTAATTTGGCTTCTCTAAGTTGTAAATTCCATGGCATGAAACAATTTTTGTTTGTAAGTATAAAATTGGAGAAGCATTTTCAGGTTATGACAATAGTGATTCACATAAGGACTCATTCTGTTTATTTTTAACACAATTATGGTCTTGTGTACCTAAAACTACGTGTCTCAACTTTTTCGGATTCTATCTTAATCTTCTTTCTTTGTCTTATGAATTAATTCTCTAACAGAACAGTTGAAAATTTAGAATTATGAAAGAAAAAGTTATCGTATATATAATTGACTGGAACTGATTTTAGCCTCGGAGTTAGGTGTCGACATCCCGACCCAGTTTGCTCCGCGCACTTCACTTGTCGGATACAATCATATTTATTGTCATGTTTATGAAATATATATACTGTAGCTAAAAGAGAATTAAAATTATGCTATTTCAGCTGAAAATTTCGTTGATAGTGGGAGTTACTAGTTGTAAACTCTCTTAGATCTATAAGGCCAGGCCTTAATCAATTAATCAGTTTTGCATCATGGTAGGTAATTACATGCTTTTCTTTAGTTCGCAATGGTTCGTGGTGTCCTTAAATTTTGCAACGTTAATTTAACACATTTACCGACGTCATACAATGATGAAAATTTGCACATCGATGTAAGTCGGGTGACAATACAATATTCTATTGTTACTTTCGTATATTTCTATATTTTAAAAGCATGAACTTCTTCATCCTAAAATAAATACTAGCCTGCAACGATGTTGCGTTTGACTGGTTGCAGAACACTTTTTAGGATTTGGGTCATAAAATATTAGCTTGAGAGAAAGTGTCCGAACACCGAAATAACTCGAAAACAATAATCAAGAAACGTTTTAAAGACATATTTTTCTTAAACAATTCGTACTAAAAAGTAAAAAAAATAATTTTGTTTATGCATGACTGAAAAGAAAAGCATAGGGCGCGCCAATTGAAGAATTTATAAAGTGTCTGTATCTGTATATGAGGTGCGCCCATGCTTTTCTTTTTAGTCATGTATAAACAAAATTATTTTTTTTTACTTTTTAGTACGAATTGTTTAAGAAAAGTATGTCTTCAAAAAGTTTTTTTAAACAATTATTTTACTGACAAATGAAAAGTTAGATACTGCCTTGTATGAAAGCCAAACAACACAAGTGTCATATGGGTACAGAAAGGGATAGGATATTTTAGGTAACGTAGATTTATAAAGTCCGCGTGGTACATTGCGTAAGGTTGTGGACTCTGCAACGATACTGGGAAACAAACAGATTAGTGTCTTCTTTCTGACTGTCATAACAGCTTTTCCAGCTTTCTTCCTCATAATACCAGGCGAATGCCAAACTGGTACCTAAACTAACACTCTGGCCGTAATCTCCTCTAGCCGCACCAGACCATACAAAGTCCTCCACCACAGCCCAAGGAAACCTCAGTACAAACAGAGAGAGGGCAGACTGACCCTATTCAAGAGATAGTAAATTATTGAAGGAGACCACCTCTTGAATGGAAATTAAGACAACTCGAGAGGGAGAGGTGGAAGATAGGTACTATAAATAAAAACTTCATTCTATCCTTGACCCTGGAAGAGTGCTCACCGTGGGACGTAATCTCACAGACAAGTGATAGTCCATCTTTTTGGACCAGATAAAGTGCACGGATTATGTTGGTCTAGATGCCTGACAGTTATATCAGGACCTTGGCGACTTTCGGAAAGCCACTTTCGATTACTCAGGATAATAGTCTAAACTCTAAAGACAGATTCAATTTTCAATACTAATACTATGGATCTAAAATAAATGTGTTTTCAAATTTGTAAAAGGTTAAATATTATACAACATCCTTATTTCGAAGCTCCTGATATAGAACAGATAAACAAAGTTTGAACTTAGTATGTACAAGGTGACTAAAAAAGTAATGGCAAATGGCAAAAACCATCGCAATTGAATAAACCTTAGACTACATAAAGGGGTTTCTTTACTACAAGTCCAGAAATGAACATGGCGTTGCAAACACCAAATAGTTTTACTTTCCACTTGTTTTTTTCAATCAATTCCTTTATCTTTGTCTTCTGTGACAAGCAAGGCAATGTTGGCAGTTTGAAAGCTCAAGTACAAGAAACAGATACTTAGTTAAGAAGAACGTAAAAAGAATAAAATATACAACTAACGATATACTTCACCTTGTCGCGCAACGCAAAAAGGTGAGAAAACAGGTTTGCACATTAACCTTGCTCGCAAATTCTGTCAATTTCAATTAGCATAAATTTTGAAACGAAAACTTTCTACTTACTGCTGTATACTACTTAAATTTGAAATGTGGGCAATTTTATAACAACTGTTTTAAATTGACAAAAATGAAGTTAGTTGTAAGAGTTACATGTTTTATCATTGTTAATATTCCCCACTATTCTTCATCAGGAAGATTAGTACAAATGTGTTTTTTACTATTAGATACAGCCAATTTTAGTCACTAGAGACCCATCATTGAATTAATCCATGATCGGACAGAGCAATACCGTTCGCGGCCTCAACCTATCTTTAGAAATTACTATTTCGAATACAGAAATGTGATTGATATTATATATATGTTAAAACCATTATCTTGACAACGAAAATAGAAAGCTGAAGCAATATGATATAAATTATGCTTATTATGAACCAAAAACCTCGATTACAGATAACGCATATATTAAACTGTTAAAAGTGAAAAATTGAGACCATGAATGCTTTCTCACTGGAAAATTTTGCTCAAAGAGTACGTCATAAATTAACTGTTAAGTACGCACGCGATAAGCTCGACCTTCGCGACTCATACAAGATAGCTAGTAAGGTCCAACAAATAGTGACGTGTTTACATTGTCTTGAATTTAATTCCAATGTTGCGCATGACAAGTAGATATAAATACTTATAAAAATTCACCCAAAAGAAAGCACAATTCATTTTTCGCACTACTACAACCCATATACGAGGATATCCCATGAAAATCCTGTTTAGATCTCCGTCTCAGAATGTTTGCTTTTGAACACTAAACGGATAGTCTAGCTTTGAATTTCCGGAAAATCCCTAGAACATTCTAAGAATATTCCTAAAGAACAAGCTTCATTTACGTATTCGTAGAATATACCTGGAATATTCTCATTATTCATGAACTTGTAGAACGTTCTGCACATGTACCAAGAATATTGAACGTTATCAAAGGAATATTATCGCATCCTCCACAAAGACATTCGTAAGATATTCCTAGTACATATTTAAATTTATGCTGTACAGGGAAAATGTATTTATCTCTGGGTGGAGGCATTTAAGACTCTGAAACCTAATATTTATGTTCATTACTATTATAGATCATCATTCATACGTTGAATTCTGTCCGAGAAGGAATAGGGAAGATCGATACCCTAGGATACCATCCCGGCAACTGACAGGTGTGAGTAAAGGAAAACCAAGCTCCTTGATTGGCCAAGTGTTGATTGTAGAAATTATCACATGATAATTAGTGATGTTGAATTCTGAAATCCTTACACTTTTAACAAGATTCTCCTTTATTTTATTGAATAGTTTGCATTCATTGGTAAACATCGTATTTATATATGATTCAATTTAATTTTTAAGTTATGTTAGTCATAAATGCAAGTAAAATAGTAATACAGGGAATACGTTTAACAAAGCAACGCACCACTTGTCGACCGAGCTTGCGCTTGTCTCATCTATTATTCCCGCCCATGACTACACGCTGCACGGTTTATTAATGAATTGATTTTGTATTTCCTCCCATCAATTTTAAATATACTACTAATAAAACTAATTCTTCAACATATCCGGCACGCATATAAATTAAGCTATTTTATAATCATAATTTCAACGTGTGACCTAAGGTTACCAAAGAACCACCGGCTGATTGGCGAGCGGGGAAAAGTGAATCAAGCGCTAAACTCGACCGAGAAGTGCTGCGTTGCGTTGCTAAACGTATTCCCTGTATAATGGTGTCAATATCTTCCTCGGTATTACTAGAAACCGAGTTCCTAATACACGCATCTTAAATAAGTCTGAACTATTGAGTGTGTTAAGAAAAACCTGAAATTCCTCACATTCGACGCAACCTGCTAGATACATTATTTTTATCTTAGTTCATACATGAGAAGATTGGATCTGAAGTCTTAATTCCACAGCTTAGGTTTCGTGTATCAATCCGTTCCTCAGGCGATGCGAACCTGATTAGTACTCCTGTCCCAACAATATCCCTGGTTAAACGCTGTACTGTATATTCTTCACGCTAATATTATAGTAAAATATATTCAAATACTTCCATTTGAAAAAGCTATTTTCAACCTTGAAGAAACATTACCAACACTGTTGAAAAATATATTATGATTTTTATGATTAGCTACAAGTTTCAATACAGAAGGCCTCAATGCTGTACCCAAAACATTAATAAATAAATAACAATTTAACAAACCATACCTGTTGTTTCAACTTGGCGAGAATTTCCGGATCGCCGACAGCCTCCACAGGCAACCTAGATAATGCATCGTTACTGTCCTCATCTTGTAATTCCGCATCGCTCAAATCTTCGTCATTATTTGACTACAAAAGACAAATCAAACACATACATTAGTTACAAAATGTCTCTTCCTTGCAATAAATAGGCATACTGATACTTATATTAAAAAACACTCAGTTGATCTTACCAATGTCATCAAAATGCAAAATATAAGCGTAAAAGTAACAAATCATAGGCACACTACATATCTTACACCTGAGATAATTTAAGATCTAAAATATGATTAAAATGACCGAGATGGACATGAAAACCGAACTTGTAAACAGATCAGAAAAAGTCGTTATAGCACTTTCTCAGACGAAGTTTAACCCCTTTCCTGGGATTTAGCATCAATTTACATATTTAACAACTTACTTAAATTCTTATTAAAATATATTGTTGAACTATTTTTTTTTTGTTTTTTTTTTACAACTCTTATCAGAATGAATTATTTCAGATGTTTCGGAGAAGATCTGGCCGTCTTCCGAGAATAGCGTAATTGAATAAGTCTGACAGCACAAATAACTTTTCAAGTCTTCAATTTTAAGAGGAAAGGTAGAAAAGTGACACTGCAGAGCCAGAAAGGGGTTTCAAAAGGACAATTATTCCAAATAATTTATATTATAAAAATCACACTACAACCAAGTTCGAGACCTCCCTCCTTTCCCCAAAAAAGCCTCTATTTGCCACAGTAAGAGGAAAATAGCTTCGTTCATTTCTCTTGCTCGACCAGCAAGTGTTTTCTTCTTTGTAAATTATGTGTAGGTGATTACCGCTCAACACAGAAGCTTCAAACCTTACACATTGGTAGAATGAATTATTGACTACAAATAGTGACCAAAAAATTAGAATAGTTGAAATATTTCAAATAGAAACATTAAATATAGCTACCGGAAACTTATTCAGTTCCCACAAGAATATAGCATGTAGTTTTCTTCGCTTCTAATCGTATTTTTGTTAATCAGAAGCTCTGGTAGAAGCTAATTGCTGTAAGTTCATTCGAAGGCTTTAATAAGATTATCTTTGATTCGAGAAAATTGTATCAACAAATATATCTTTCATTTCCCTAAAATCTTTTTACATTTTATCATTGGTGATAAGAAACATTGCAAATCAATAGAAACCCGATGAATAAACTAAACCAGTTTCACTAATGTTTTAATCAATCGTGTATGTGTAAAATTTAGTGATACTAAAAAGTTATTTAACTTGTAACATGGAAAAACACCAATAAATTAAAAGGTTTGTCATCTCAACATTTTACTCTATGTACGTTTTCTCTGTTCTCTGGCATCACAGTCGCTTTCCCACAGTTTGGAGAAGGGACATCTCATTGTTCGGAAAGTTGCCCCCTCTCCCAAGAGCTGGGTTGTAAAATTCCTTCAACAGCCCCGGAGCAAGTTCTAGTATGGATAATGTATTCTTGATATCACGTCCTTCCAACCTTTTGTTCAAACATAACATTGGCAGTAAAAATCCACACTGGGGGACAATCACACAAACACACACACGAAATGTACACAAGCTAACAAGTGTCAGGGCACAGCATGGAAGGAGGGGGAATAAGAATTGGCCCCCCCCAACCCCATACCAGTCACAACCATCCACTTTCCAAAAGAGCCCTCCTATTGAGTCGCTCTTTTGACCTGCTGACTCAAGTCAGACCATAAATAATGCAGGGACGTCGTACAAACAGGTATCGGACAATATGCAGGTTGTCCCAGCACGACTTCAAGAGACAATATTAGTTTTGTTTTACTTTTAACGCTTCTTTCCCTTCCCCTTGGCTCAAACTTTCTCGACACAAAGTCCGCAATGCTAATTCTTGTCTGAGAGTTGTTCCAGTGACAGTCTTCTGAGCTTGTTATAGCAGTTCCCGTGATGCTACGAAATCCCAGTTCCGACCATTTTAAAAACTGTTAGTTATTGTATTAATGATGTTGCTAAAAACTTTATTTTAGATGGGCCAAGCTAGTAACTTTTGACTTCAGCACGTCACGATTATCTGTCACGTTCTCGTTAAAATCCACACTCATGCCCCTGGCGGGACTCGAATCCGGAACCTTCGAGTAATTGGAATAACGCCTAAGACCGTACGACTACCCGGTTCGCTATTGATGATGCTGGTGAACTGGTAGGTGTTTATCATTGCTTAGATCAAATGAAGATGACTTCTAAGGACAGGATCTCCAGTTTGAAGTGGACTCTGAAAAACTTGTGTTCTCAACGGGTACATAGTGGTCCGGTGTCCACTTTAGAAACTAGAGATCCTTTCCTTAGGACGTTATCTTCATCCGATGACCTAGCAAAACAGATTGCCGTTAAAGATTGCTCAAAAACACAAAATTTGTTACCCATTTAATTAATCAATCGGTCAGTCAATCAAGTACAGTATACAAGACAAGAAAACATTGTCTTGCGTTGGATTGTAGCTACCCGGTACACGGAAATCAAGTTAGGCTGGAAAGTTCACGAAACCTCTTTGCACCAATTGACTGGCATGTGAACTTGAATGCAGTTATGCAATAATGATCCAAACTTTATGCGATATGGAACCAACTCACATTCTGTCCTAATACTTCACGTCAACATGTCGATATTAAAAAGAATGCATAAACACTATGGGATCTCGCGACGGTTTTCAGATATTATATAATTATGAGATAAAGTTGGGGATGAGTTTACTTTTACGGTTTCCTGACACTTGCTCTAGCAGCGAGGCACTAGTTAGGTTTTTGGAATTGATACCGAATAGCAGAATTGAGTTCAATTATGGATAACTGCCAATAACAGTGGTAAACATATTTTCACTTTTTGCTTGGCAATATAATTTTTTTTAAAAAATAATAAAAAAATGAAAGCTATAATTTTACTATTTTGTCTCCAAATTTCTTATCAAGTTGGCAACACTGAAAGGAATCCAAGAATCTAGACTCCCGAAGGGAGATAAACATGAAGACACTACTAAAACAAGTTTCTGAACATAAAAAAAATAAGGATTTATATTATCTCCATATATTTCCTCTAAAACATAAGTACAAATTTACCTACTCATCTTGGAAACCGTCTGAGTAAACATTTCTTCCCCCAACCAGCGATCATAATACAATATAAAACAAGAACCTGTTGGCCCCTAGAGAAAAAAAAAAAAAGTCAAGGATAAAAGGACAGAGGCGCTGTAAATGAGGGGAGAATCTATACCTATATAAACTAGGCTTTTAGGAAAGGGTAGGGCGAAGTCATTTTTGTCTGATTTCCAGTAGGTTAGCTGACAAAGACAACGAATTTCTATGACATAGATAGTTTACACTAAACGATTTGTTCTTTCAAATTCGTAAAAATGAATCAAATAAAATAGGCTATGACATAAAATGATTTTTCTTGCTTCGATGTAACAATTCAATATGACCTATAGAAGAGAAGTGTATGGTATCGAATGTATGTATCTGTCAGACATATTCATCTTAATTTTCCTGATTCGTCTACGAAAAAAGTGCAAAAGAAACGACTTCCAGAATCACAGCGCTCGCCTCGTAATCTAGAGAGTCCAAATTCAAACTCCGTGACTGGTTCTCATAGGGTCAGATTCGGCGAGGAACGAGTTCATAAGAACGCGCTACCAGGAACGAATTCTTTTTTTGAGGAACCTTTCGTTGGAACCAGTTCCTTTTTGAAAAAAAATATGGAACGTTAACAGGTTCAAGTTCCTTTTAAGATGGAACGAGTATAAGTGTAACTGACATAACCAAAATCGTTCCTTTTTCTGTGATCTGGGTTTATGTAAAAACTTATTTTGCACGAGTGTATATAAATTTAACTGTCAAATGCTTGAATCTAAAATAGGTTTGCCAAAAAAAAAAAAAAAAAAAAGCCACATGTGATTCATCACCCTTAGCCATTAGGTCATGACCTTACATTCTTTTTGACTGATACATGTATAATAAGAACTGGAACGTCTTCATTTTTTTTTCGCTGGAACGTGGATAAATTCCTTTATTTAGGAACTTGAACATAACACGTTCCTTTTTCAATTCAAGACATGAACTGAACTTTGAACGAGTTCCTTTCTAGGTAACCTCTATTGATGTTATTTTGGCTGGTTTTTATTTCTAGGCACTGTATTTGCTTAGCATTATTTTTGTTGTTTAAATATCTATATGTTAGATTTTTGGTTAATTAGAGAGTGACGGTTATGGTGATTAACGTTCGTTATGTAGTTTGCATTTAAGTTTTAAATGTAATTTAAGGTATTAGATTATTTGACTGGGTCTCTCGGACTGACATGCTAAATTTTGTTTATAGGGTTTTTGTAGTAATTTAGAAGTCCTTTGCTCAGCCATCTATCTCCTGACTATAAGTTTTTTTTTTTTTTAATTTAGTTTAACTTAGTTTAGCAATGTTCTTACTAATTTCATAATCTCCTATTTTTGATGGGCTTACAAATGTATTTTCTATTTTATAACGTATTGGTAAATTTTCATGTTTGTTTGTCTTATCGCATAAACGACTTTTAGTGTTAGTTTTAGGGTAGAACTTCATCTCTTTACAATGTATTACTTAGGTCTAATATTAGTTATAATATTTTTAACAATTATTTTTCACATTTCGAGAGGGTGTGATGTACATGCTACAAGTAGGTTGTTGTATGTTGTATGTATAAAAGTACTGTAAATTATATATAATTATTTATTATGCTCTACTGTATTACTTCGAGCATCTAGACAAGGCGTATTGGAGAAGGTGAAGAAGAAAAGAATGTAATAAAAATACTAGAATATTTGTTTGACAGGCTGTTGTATGTAAGAGACGGTATGTGTCTCAAATGTTCAAGTATTAGCAGTTAGCTACAGACATTGAAATTAACATCCGCCGTTTATCCACTGCGTGCTTCGCTCGTTCTCCTGTTAAATTGATCGACTGGTTCAGCTTCTGCGGTCAGGTTGTGTAGTGTACCTCTTATTCTTGCAACAGATATACAGGAAACTCTTTTCTTTCTTTCCTTTTTTTATTGGTCAATTGTATTAAGTTTCGGTTAGCTTTTGTCCGATTTACATTAATGATGGTGGGCTTTTGTCCTACACCCTATGGTCGCATAGTCCTCATTCTGGTACTAGGTGAATATAAAAATAATACTTTCATTAAAGACTATGGTCACCATAGTCGTTTTTTAGTAAATAGGAGAATACTAAAATGATATTTCATTAAAGACTTGTGTAGCCTCTAGTCCTCACTACGTGAATATAAAAATGATACTTTCATTAAAGATGGACTGGAGATGTGTTCCAATTGTAACATTGGAGCAAGGTCAATCTGTATGAGCACCTGGAGGGGAGCACTACACTTGCGTTGACGGATACTGATCATATAAAAGTACGACTAATCTAAGGGATGACGTCACAGGAGGCCAAACCTGCCGACCCCCGGACTAGAGTTTATGAAGTCTGTCTACCTGGTGTCTTAAAATCTTTATAAAGACCGCATTACAATAAAGTTTTTTCAACATGCTGAAAAATATCATTAGAAATCATTTACAAAGCAAAATAAGAAGAAAATTGAAAGCTCAATCAATTAACTTCTTTTTTGTATGTTTGCTTTACTCCTTTTATTTAAGTTGCCATCTTTCTCACAAGCACCAGCATCTCAGCATATTACAATTAATCGAACAATATACAGAAGAATGCTTCTAACTTCTTGGAACAATCCCCTGCTTGCATCCCTGCGTGTCAACCAGTTCCACTCATCCTCGCACTGAACCAATATTGATAACTAATTCTTGAACCAAAACAGAATAAAAAGGAAATCAGGTTCTTTGATGAAAAGGAAGAGGACCAGGGCAATCAAAAGGAAAAGAATAGATAGTTCCATTTGCTCAGGTGGCTTTTGAATATTGGGAAAGGGCAACGACCCTTCCATTATAAATCCGAGTGTTTATTCATAGAGAACCAACAGGTTCGTCTTTATACCACGGAATCCTCTTTCTATGGCCTTGGCTACTTCACCTTAATTGCAGCTTGTCAACCTTGCAACTGACTTGTCAATACAGGAGGTGAAGCAAGACAAAAATAACCTAAAGGGGAATATCAAAAAGAAGACAAAGAAGGGACAACTGAAAGTACTGATGCGTTTCTGTGTGTGCCTAGTAAGATGAGAAAGCCACAAGCATAATGAGATGTCAACGTGATAAATTCCTTATTATTATTAGGAGGCTCAATTAAAGCTAGGACATGAGAAGTGGCCTGTAGGGTGCAGTACAGTGCCAAGTAAACAAGAACAAAGAGAAAAGTTCTATATTGAAGAATAATGATGCTTTCTAAAAGGGAAAAAGAGAAATCTTAGTATTTTGTTAATGGTATGAGCAAAACAATTATCCCTGAAGGTAAAATATACTGGTACGAAGCACGACTTCAGCTGAGTAACAATTCCTACTTTGCACATCGTAATTTAAAATATACATTTTATCTACCAACCTTTTGTATGACTGACGATATCAACCGGGAATTATGTATGATATTTACTGAGAAGTAAAATTATACTGATGCAAGGTTGAAACATAAAAGAACGTGTCAAAGAGAGGAGAAAACAAGAAGATCCAAAAATATCACCACATCTTATAACTCCTCTTTCGCAGATGCTCGAACGAATTCTCCTCTTTTTCCATTAACACAAAACGGCTGCTACTAAGATCGAAGCAGCAGAATGAGAGAGGGACGGCTTCCCAAAAAAAGTTTTGTAACTGGGGGGAAAACTAATGGTGTTTTAATGATAGTTACCAAGTGTCGTAGAGTTCTCCTGGCCACAATACTGCTTAACACCGAACCTCCACCCCCGCCCAAGCGAAGTTGGAACGGTTACGACTGCGAGCGAAAAAGGAATAAAATACGAGTTGCTGGAGGCTTTTCTAATTAAACTTTCAAGTTGGTTCTTACTTCAATTAATGATTCTTCCTTTCCAGACAACGGAGATCATGTACGCACTAATCATCTTAACCATTTTTTTTTCTCTGTAAGATTAATATTACTCCTACTACTTGCAGAAGTTAACCCTGTAAAAGGAACTACTAATTTCTATTCTTATTTCATTAAAAATCGAGCAATTACAAATTAGCTCTAGAAAAAGCACGCTTAAGTTATTCTCGAAAGATTGTATCCAATTTATTTTATTTAAAATGTTCGTTACAGCTTCTTTGCCACCGCATCCAGTCGTCACTGCGATATATTATCCCAAATTCGTTGACACAGCAAGCCTAACACGTAGTGAAAGGCATGCAGCATAAATCTTGCAACTTTGGTGACATTATACTGTAATCCGTTTTAACCAATTCAGAAACAGCTCCAAAGGTTGATGGTAGTGTGGACGAATGACATAAACAAAGTGTAAGTGACCACACGTAATTGCTAAAAGCCACTTCAATGACTTACGCTAGCTACAATGGAAGTTAGCCAGGTGATTTTGAGAT
The DNA here is from genome assembly GCA_022664845.1 of Lepisma saccharinum. NCBI lineage: Eukaryota > Metazoa > Arthropoda > Insecta > Zygentoma > Lepismatidae > Lepisma > Lepisma saccharinum. The sequence continues at coordinate 24,909 of JAGDQP010005744.1, read as the reverse complement.
CAGTAAATATCATTACTGTTTAGTTTATTTTTGATGTTTTGTGCTATAATTTTATTTATTTAAATAAATTGCAAGCACTTGATATAATACCTTCCCCTAGTGTACTAAGGCAAGCTTCTTCTCTTTATTAGAAATTCAAATCATACTAAACTGAACAAGGTATGGAATGTTAGAACTGCCATTTGTGATCTATATTCAAGCTTCCATGAATTAAGTCGAAATTGTTCACTAATAAAGGGAACTGTGAAAGCTTTCTGATGGTAGCTCATGAAAGGGAATTTATCGAAAGTACTACTTCCTCGAAGACGAGACAGTGAGAAAAATGCCAACACGCGATATGCAGTTTTCTTTCTTCACAAGGAATTTACGCTGAAAGCTCAGATCCATAAGTTCTCGAGATTTCTCATTTAGAAGGTCCACTGCCCAAAATTTTTCTTTCTCACCTTCGTCACACTCGACCACGGCGACAGTTTGTCTCTTGCAAAAGAATATGACCCGGTAGGATGAGCAGCAAAAAGCAAGTCAAAGCACTTCAAACGCAACGGTGACTCGGAAGCGTTTTGTCCTCGCCGTCTCTGTCATATATGCAGGAATCATTATGCGTGTATTATCACGGACCCTTTCTCTCACATGGCTCTCGTGTATGACATTCATTCTCTCACAAAAGTCATTGACTTGCAACTCTTCTTCGCCGCTGTCGAACAGACGAGGAAGAACAGAAAAGCAGCATCCGGGACCGGCGAGAGAGAAGAAAAAATATCTGCAGATCACCAAACTTTAGATGTTTTTCGTTAATAGAACGCGAGAAGATAGGAGAACACAAGCTCATTAATTCCCTTTATCAGAAATCTGGACTTCGCTTGGCTGAAATCAGAGAATAATTCGTTATCCATTCTTTCTGAGACTTATTGGTCAAGCAGTAATTATTCCCAGTAAACGAAAATTTGTAACACATGGGCTCATCTTATGGTCTGACAAGCAACAAACGTGCTTTAATGAAACAACATAACCTTTAATTTTAGATTCTCTAGGGGTCAACAATAAAGCAGAAAAATCACCGTTGCAGACCCACACACCTTGGAAAAAAATCCTTCGCAGCGCCGTGAATCAAACCCGGGACCCCTCAATCCGTAAACAGTAACGCTAACCACTACACCAGCGGGGTGGTCATCATATATTATATATATATATATATATATATATATATAATAATAATAAATCACAGCCATATTCAATCCACTAGTGGATGAGGCCTCTCCCCGAAGGGAGGAGTTGGTCTACTGCTCCCACGCTGACCAGACGGGTTGGGAGAGGAGAGCCGAAGCTCTCACTGTGATCGCCACTGTCTTTTATTCACAGTAGCTCCCCAATTGTCCTCACGATGCTGGGTCAACACCGAAATTTTTGAGCCCCCACCGGGAATCGAACCCGGGACCGCTCGTACTGAAGTCGAGCGCGCTACCGACTAGGCT
>JAGDQP010005744.1:3662-23037 GCA_022664845.1 Lepisma saccharinum | reverse complement strand
ATATATATATATATATATATATATATATAATATTATATAAAATGCACATATGTCCATGACACAATTTGGAAATAGACGCATATCAAGTATATTTTTGCTAGGGAATTAAGAATAAAATTACATTTCTAAACGCACGATCAAGCGAAAACGAGCTTCTCTCCTAATCGGAAGGTTAGGTTATGTTCAAATCCCGGAATGGGTCATTCTAAATGCTTTCCCTTAGTTCAGTCAGTCATACCAGATGTCTGTCAAGATAATATATATTGAAATTGTAATGGAGCTCCTAGTTTTCCCATTCATTTTGGTGCGAATAGAATAAAGTTTTTTTTTTCTTTTTTCATTATATAAAACATTTCCATATAATCGATTTTATCTGTATATTAAAAATTCTTTTCAAAAAGTACGTTTTTAAAAGAAATAGCATAAGGTAAATACGTAACGTTGCTTCAAATTGTGATTCATGACTATACCAGTTATGAAATAGCTTGAACAGTTTTGGTTAGGTTTTTTTTCTTTCAACTAAATGTGTTTAGTCCATTTATATCCCGCTTTCTGACGAAGGATGGCAGACTGCAGAAATGATATGCATAGAATATTACAATCTTCCATATGCCATCACTAATTTAAAGTTGCGTCAGATATAGGTGTATAAATGACAATATGTGCTGAGTGTTGCTGCATGCGTGCGTGGTAGTGTGCGTGTATGAGAGTATCAATTCAACCAATTATCCCTTATTCCATTACTGAATAGTAAATTATTATGTTGCGTGAGCATGTGAGAGTTTGTGACGCACTTACAATGATATTAGAATAATAAGAACTATAAAGGATATCAATTTCGTTTTCAAAATGTTATTATAGTAATAACCTTATTTTCTGGTTATATTCTTAACGTGCATAAATAATAAAGTTCGTGAGAAACAATGTGACTAACAGTATGATTTTTCTGCTGAAGTTATTATTCGTATCTACATAAAGAAACTATTAATGCAATCTCATAATTTCAACTTGTGCCAGTTTACATACGCTTCCTTCACGTAACCCATCATTTTTTTTATTCGTAGGATTAACCAGATATCCAAAAATCGAATAAACGGATATTAGGATAATTTGTTCAACCGGATACCAAAATTTTACTATCATTAATCCGTATACAGGCTATATATTCGAATAGCTAACGAATTACACTTTAAACAAAAATGCGCCTGACCGCGGAATGGCAGCGGGGGTAATGCGCGTCCGCCGGGGTCCACTGAACGTAGTGATTCGGAATTTACTTTACAAGCAAACTGTAGGTCCCATCCTTAGAATATCACCAACTCTTTACTACTTGTACACTTTAAATGAGGCACTCTTTGATCGCTTCCATACTTTTCACTTCCGATCATAATTTGAAGACATTTTGAGATGAAACTCTGGTGCTTGGGGTAACCTCAACATTGGGGTAACATTAACCATCGGTGCAGCTAAGAACATATTAATCTGCCTACTGTTTCGTTGTATATTGAAGAAGTTTGGTGCAAAAGATGAGTGCACCGGCCGGAGTTATCAGGGCATATTGTCCACAAAATGTAGAAAGTGTAGAAAAGTAATCAAAACTTCACTCATTTAAAGCGCACTTGTTTTTTACAGCGTGAACATGGAATTATCAAAACATTGACAACACCACTACACTGAAAGAAGAGCACCTAATTTTCTAGAAAAGACTAATGGTTCAGGGCTGTTTCCCTCATCTGAATAAACCTCCCTTCGTCATAAGGATTCTAATATAATTTTATATGAATGAAGCGAAAGCCATCCGTTAGCAGTGATGGCTAATGACAGTTCCTCTGGACTTTTCTTGAATGAACTCTTTTTCTACTTCTTTCTGCTTATGGAAAGCGACTGCTCACATTAACGCCCCCCTCATTCAATGGAAAGAGGACAGGAGAAGGGGTTCACGTAAAAAAGAAACATTCAGAGTCAAGATACTACGGGAGGTCATGTTGCATGTTTTACCGCTTCAGAAAAGACTCCGCCCAGAAACGCATTTATTCATGGTGATTTTTTGCTAATATTAAATGACAACGCGGTGCGTATAATGATAGCTTTAAGTGTATGGCTGTGACAGTACTGGTGATCATCACCTCCTGTCTTCTTAATTCACTGTCCCCTCTCCAATCCCGTCTGCATTCGGCATCAAGACACGAAGGGGTAAAAATCTTATAGCCACTTCCGGTGTAGTGACAGTCAGCCGGAAGATTATGTCATGAGTTAGGATTTTGTCACTGATCCAAACCTGTGACAAACTTGTTTCCGAAATTCATATTTATATTTCCCGGAAGGAAACTTTTATTTATTTCTCTTAGGAATCTATGACTTGCTATCTATTTATTATGGTATGACTGTTTAATGAGACACTGAGTACATTAATTTCTTTAAATAGTGTACGAAAAACCCCGCATGGGAAATGACAGTACCTGAAAAAATTGTTTCATTGCATATCATTAGTCATTACTTACTATCGAGTAGTCTATTAAGGATAATCTAAAGCAACAATCTCCAACAAAAGATGGCAGCACTATTTCCGTAGGCTATATATCTAACGTATTCTTATCGTTGCACGAAATTTCCTCGCTGCTCCTACAAATTCAAGCCTAGAGAGTTCAAACTTTCAGGGAAGAAAGTTCATAACCAATTCAAGAGCAAGATCGATGCCGATTTTTTATTTTCGTTTTTCTTTATTGTTGACATCGCTTCAATGTTGTTGTGAATATCGAAACCTATAACAATCAATCTCTTTCAACAATGAACAAAAAAGAAAATTAAAAATTGGCATCGATCATGCTCTTGAACTGGTTACGAACTTCCTTCCCTGAAAGTTTAAACTCTCTAGGCTTGAATTTGTAGGAACAGCAATGACATTTCGTGTAACAGTGATAATACATTAGATATATATAGACTTGTCAACCTCGAGAAGTGCCAATGCGTGAGGTTTACCTACCTGGAAGGGGAAAATGCGGGTGATTGCGTGAGAAACTAAAATCATACCAAAGAGTTACTACACAGACGTTAATTATGACAATAGTACTGTAAAAAATGCAGCGTATGGTAATGAGTAATTTCAGAGTAGGTCCTACTTGAAAAATTAAACTAAACTGACCGTTTTCAAAGTTATAATAGTTTACGATCTGATCAGCTCAACAACTCTTACATTCCTCTACATACCATACATCTACCATGATGTCTTGCAATGATGCTACTTTAAAAAGGAATTTTATTTCGTTTTTTATTCACTTTACAGAGCGAGCTTTAAATTTTGCACTTTTTCTAAAAAGAAAAGGAAAAAAAAGCGCGAGTTCGCAATTTGCAGGTTCTTTCCGTGAGGGCGTAAGTTGATACTTGAATGCGTGTGACTCACGCATTTTGCTTGAGAGTTGACATGTCTGCATAAACGGAGGTAGTGCTGCCATATTTTGTTGGAGGTCGTTGCTTTAGATTATCCTTAAGGTATCTCTGTAGGTTTAGGTGAACAAATACTGACACTAGAGGAGCTGTGTTGACTGATTCTACTAGGCAAATGTGAAGAGGCGTCACAGACATTGATGTAGAATTTAATTGACGGCCTCCAGACCAAAAGCCAGGATTCCAGAGCAGTGTTAGTATCATAGATTGCTACAGAAATTGAAGAGTAAGGGTCTGACGTGGTTCGGTACGTGAATTGGTCGTAGTAAAGTTCATGACCAGTCCTAAAAAGTCGTAGCGGCAAACCAATTTGAAACTTGGTGTCCCGCGTTGATTATTCATGACATTTTGAGGGTTAAATTTCATCCTTTCAAAATGCTACCGAACCACACGATGACAGATCGCCGGGTAAAAATAAGCCGGTGATCATATTAATAGCTACCACCTCACAAATAACTCCATTGCAGATTAATCTTGACAACGTTAGAAACCGCGATCGAAACATCTTGATACTTGCCTCAGTGCGCCCCAGGACCGCCAGCCATTAATCCTTCTAACTTTTTCCCGCGAAATATATAATACACATATTCTAATTTATTTTAGATTATACTTAGATCAAATTCTTGATTCTTCAACGTAAGAAGTTATAAAAATGTATGCATTTAAAAGCTAATCCTCAAGTAGCAAGCCAAATGAAGGGCATGGGGCGGGAACAATTGTAACCCTCAATTAAAAAAATGCGCTGAGTACAGAGATACGAAGGTAACACTCATGTGAGCTGAACTGTGGAAAGATTTCAAGTTAAAAAAAACAAACAACAAAAAATGACATCATATTGGCACTTTTTTTATGGGAAGCCAAAATGAATTTTCCTAACGTAATATTTCAATGTGGGTTACCATTGTTTTCCCCATGCCCTTCAAATATGGGAATAACTTACGAACATATACACGAATAAATAGGACGAGTGAGGGGAGTAAATGAATAAACTCGATAGGAGTGTGTTTACCTATAAATAACCAAGTAAATGATTCGTTTGAAATAAATCGTGCAAAGGGTGGAAATGTTTACCAACGGACAGAATCTTATGTTGAAACGAACAGAAAAGTTGAAATAGCGAATGGAGGAAGTCAACTTCCTGTGAAGGACCTTCCGCAACCAGAGGACTATTATAATAATATGGTTAAAGTACCGTTAAATAATACACAAACGTGCCATGTCTACGTTAGGGTTTCTATTAACTTGGCTAGAACGAATTACCTGAATTTTCCAGGTTTTATTTCACATAATTCGCTTTGTGATATAAAAGAGACAGATTTAGAGCATAAACCTGAAACCACTGGTTTCAGCAACAACAGTCAACATCTATTTCAGGTACGTCAGTACAGGAGGAAAAAAAAACTATTCTCTGACTTTTCCAAGTTTCAATTTCCTAGTCCCCTCTTTTTATAATTGTAATCTGATTTTCCTAACTTTCCACGATTTTCCAGGTCTATGGGAACGGGACCTCTGATACTGTGAAAACATGATCGTTTAAAACGAACAATCTCACAGGATGTTAAATATCACTGTTGCCGCTAAATCAGTATCGCTTTAAATCACAATATAAATATTTGTGAAATTGAACATACTTATAAACTGTCCTATTTTGCACCCTAACTACCTGAATATGGCTCAACCCCTTTCATAATAGCGTAATAAGATATGACAAAGTTGTTCGCGAATTCTGGATTGATAAATATCCTTACGCAAGCATCCGGAAGAAAAACATTCAAAAGTCACCGGAGCGTTTCTCGTCACAAGAATCATAAAAAAAAATGATTCGGTACTGAATCGTTACGCCAAGTATCATGCTACATTACAACGACATGCATAACATCATTATAAGAAATATAAAGAAAAAAAACTAAACAAAATTGTATTTAATTCCGCCTTTGAACATCTTTTTCTCTTAGCAATATAATCATAAGAAAAATGACAAGGCGGGAAATAACCATGGAAATTCAACGAACCTAGTAATTGAAGGTGATTTTGTTCCATGATTCCACTGTTATCATGGTAAGTGCGCTATATCCGACAGTGTATTAATGGTGCTATATGGTCTGCATTCAAATGGTAAATTAGTCTATCTATTCCACCTGCCAGGAATTTTTTTATAAGCTCATAATATAATATATGTCATGCTATATATTCAAAACAGAACACAAACATTTATATAATAACCTGAAGGTGAATGGAACCCCCCTGAAAAGAAATTTTAGGTTACAACATTTAATCATTACAGCAAATAAACAAAAACGTCAATTCTGAGATGTCGTTATATAATAATGTGTTTTATTATGTTACTAAAGAAAAATGTCATGTAATATGTACGTAAAAAGAACGATAAAATGACGTCAAAGCATTGCACAATAGACTTACAGTAGCTCCTCTCTTACATAGAATTTATAAATCTATTTTTCACAACTTGAGGTACTGTAATATAAACACTTGAGTACTCAAATTTAATATTATTCTATTATTTATTTATTTATCAATCTCCAGACACAGCACTATATCGACTTGTTTCCTTTATCTTTTTAAAAAGAAAACGTTAATATTTAGCTCATAATCTACAGAAAACCTCCACGGAATATCAGTTCTTTACCACCAGCTCTGGTAGAGAGAAAATAAAAGTTCCCTTTATCTTTCAGTGGCTTCCACTCATTTGCCCTGAACAAATTCCCTGACTTCTCCAGGAAAAATATTCATGTTTTTATTTGTCTTCTACAGAAACTTAAGCCGACTGTTTGTCGTCATATATTCAACCCATCTATGGGGGAGGGAGGAACCGTGTTCTTGGCATTTATTCTCGGTACTTGCCTGCTGTGAATAAGGGAAATCAAGAAAGGTCAGTGTAAGTAATCCTAGGATTTGAACCTGGGTCTTTCAATCCAGGACGCAAATACATGTAATATTCCGCTGTCACTATGTGGAACTTTGATGTGATTTACTTTGTTTACAGTATCCTCTCAGTAAATGCGAAAACAAACTGTAATTTCACTTATATTTTTTAATACGAACACTAGTGGTGAAACACAACAGAAATATTTGGTCTCAATTATAAAGCGTAATAGGATAGGTCATATACCTATAATTATAAAAATGAAAGTGATTGTGTTTGAGTATCACGCCAAAACTGCCTGACCGATTGGAACATTTTTCGCATATGACCCGTGTGGGAAGTTATCATATTATCAGTCGCCATCTTGGATTCAAAATTCCCGCCCAAAAACCATTTTCCACACAGTTTGAGCTAGAGATACGAAATTGTCATAAAGGTATATTATCAAGAGTAATTTAAGAAAATATTACAGCATTTTGAAAAAGTCGCAATTTCGGATTCAAAATGGCATATTTTATTCACCCCGCACCAACGGGCGGTCAAATCAGCTAGTATATCATATTAAAGTTTGCTTGCGCCTCAAGTGGTTTCATTAAGGAGCATATCATAGTGCGGTGGAATAATGGTTAACGTTTGTGCTTCTAAACTGAAAGTCTGTGGTTCAAATTCCCGTTGAGCATTAAAATGGTTCCTTTCCTCATTTTGCTTAACAGTTTCACGTTTCGCTAATGAAATTTTTCGCGGATAAATGTCTTCCCGTTTACATTTTCAACAGGTCTATTTGCTATTAAAGGTAATAAATGGTAACGATGTAGTTAAATACGAGAGTATTTTTAAGTGTAGAGTGAAAATGACTCTCATTACTGGATGTTAGCAAAGTAGAACCACAGATGAGCTTTTTACACTTTCTGATGAATATTTATCTCCACATAAAGAAAATCCACCCGCCAAAAACAAATTAACATGAAAATACCAAGATTGGCAAAACAGCAAAAGAATGGATTGATATGGCTAAACAGGAAATTGTAACATACGTGGGGAAATACGAAGAAAACACTGCATTTGAAAAATTCAGCCATGTAAATAGATTATCGTAATAATGTAAAAAGAATGAACAGCAATGGTATAGATACGAACAGGATGTAAAATAAAAAATAGCAACAGATAATCAAGTTGTGATGGGAAAACGAAAAACGAGCTATCAAAGATTTTATTGGAGAAATTTTAAGCTGTACGGGATAAAAATCGAAGTCCAAGTCTATGAGGAAGAAACAAAGTTTCAAAAAGCAGATAAACACTGGGATTTAAGGATAATGTAAAGCAACGATCTCCAACAAAAGATGGCAGCACTATTTCCGTATATGCCTAATGTATTCTTATCGTTGCACGAAATTTCCTTGTTGCTCCTATAAATTCAAGCATAGAGAGAGTTCAAACTTCAAACATTAAGGGAAGGAAGTTCATAACCAATTCAAAAGCATGATCGATGCCAATTTTTTATTTTCGTTTTTCTTCATTGTTGTTGTGAATATAAAAACCTATAACAATAAAGCTCTTTCAGCAATGAAGGAAAACGAAAATAAAAAATTGGCATCGATCATGCTCTTGAATTGGTTATGAACTTCCTTCCCTTAATGTTTGAAGTTTGAATTCTCTCTAGGCTTGAATTTATAGGTGCAACAAGGAAATTTCGTGCAACGATAAGAATACATTAGACATACACAGAGATAGTGCTGCCATCTTTCGTTGGAGATCATTGCTTTTCATTAACCTTAACGGGGTAAATGGAACAACATGATTGATCATCTTTAAGAAGTAAACGAAAGAAAATAACCTGTTGGAAGCATAAACGGACATTTTTTTTTAAAAAAAAAAGAAAAAGCGAAAAATCAACAAAGAAAAAATGAACCATCTTTAAGATAGAAGAGAATGAGTATTCGACGATGATTTGAACCGCGAATTATTAAGTTTAAAGGACAAGGGGATAATCATTCATTAATCTACTCACTACGATGCAATTCCCTTCGTAAGTTTTTCTTAATGAAATGACTCAGGAGGCGCAGGCAAACACAAATCTCAATGACAAGAAATATTTCTGTTGTGAGTGTAACTAGTTGAACTTGTGTTCTTATCAAAAATATCTAGTCAAAGGTAACTGAAAGCTTGTATGTCACTGAAATATCTAACAAATGGTTTTACAAACTTCCCATGCGTTAGCCTATTGTAATGTTCATCTAATAAACGAGAGGCATTCCAAATAAGAATGACTCTCGTCCAAGTAAATCAGATCTCCTACAGTACAATAAAACAGCCTCTGGAAGATAATAGTATCCTTTATAATCAAATAAAAAAAACTATAACAATAGTTTATCAAATTATTAGAAATATAGCAGGTAGACGTTTCGTAATCCTGTATACATTAGTGACTTGTTTTAATGATTTATCTCGAACTAAATAGTAGAAACCGCAGAACTGAAAGAAACCTTGCTTTTCTTGGCAAATACACAAGTAAAGCTGGAAACATATGTTGAGAAAATTTTAACCGTTGACATGAAGACGGATTTAACAGAAAGACATGCGCACCGTTAAAAATAGGCTTCATTGTGATTGAGAATTGTTTATCGCCTTGTTTATTGATTTGATTTTTTATAGTTGATAACATCAATCTTGTAATTCGCAGGATGTATGGTAATTCGACACAGATTGTTGGCACTTAACGATCGTGATATGGGCAATAAAAAACACTTCTACATGAGTGTAAAGCATTATTTTCAGCTCCGTTGCCTTTTATTAAGTATAGGTTGTTAACTGATCAGTGCTGTGGAAATTGCAAATCGTAATCATATGATTTAATCTACTTTGAATAATGTGCCAAAGGAAAGAAAAAGAGAGAAATGTCCTCAAGATTGTAACAACTGAGCGGTCTCAAAAAAGGGAACGAACAAAAATTTGTAAATCTTAGTAATACTAACTATTAATTGCACATTCATATTACATGAAAAACGTTCAACTGTCAGTATATTGACAGTGGACCATAGCACCGCCATTTTACATTAATATTCGTTTCGCCAAAAATTTACTCAATTTCACTTACCTCAGTTTTGATTTAATACCCACACTATTCTTCGCTCACTTCATAAACTTTGATCTAAGACAACTATCGAAACTTTACATTTATGTCCAATGTAGCAATTTAGGGTAATTTTATAGGTTACTTTTAGGCCAAGTCCCCCCACCCCCTTTTTCTAATAGTTTTATACAGAAGTGGAACACACAGAAAGAATTCTATAACTATTCCTTATATTTAGGGAGAAATCACAATCAGTTATCAGAAAAAAGTAGACGTGAGTTAACCTAAAATCGTAATTCATTCACATTTAATTAGGCTAATTACTTCACTCAATTATATTTTGCTCTAAATACAAGAAATCGTAAGTACAACATTCTTCCTGCGCTTTACATCCTTTTCATAAGACTATTAGTTCGTGTTTAAATAGAGAAAAATCGGTAAAATTGGTCTCAAAGGTAGCGTCGAGACAATTACTTACGCTGTCTGTTGGAGAAGGGTTGAGTAAAATAGAGATTCTGGCCTTACTTAGAAGTACTATACCAGTATTCATCTGTAGCATTATGACATGGAACCTTATCGGGATCCATATGACATCCTAGAGTTTGAACCACTAATATCTACACATGTTAGGTAAATACACATTCCCTAAGCTAGCATAAGCTTATTCGGTGGTGCTCCAAGGGTTTTAGGATGGAATGGATAATAAGTAGCCGGGCAGTATTTTGTACCTCTTCCTCAGCCCTTTCCTAAATTCACCTATCTCCACTGATCCACTTTCACAATGCTCTTAACATGGGGCAGACATGTGGTCATGGTCTAAACTCGTAACATCTAAGGGATGACGTCCATCGGCGAACATTCTTCCGGGACAGGAAAGGGGCAAGTATGGTTCAGGATATATGTCAACGTTGGGGAAACTCTAGAAATCTGTCAGTATGTCCACTGGCAGAACTCGAATCTGCGTGCCTTCCCAGTACGATTAAAAGTCGCCGACCGTACCCACTACTTACACAAACTGGGTTTTATCTTTTCTAATTGTTCCTCAATTTTAAAAATAAAACATGCAGTTTGGGAAGTATAGTCACTGTTTGTCAAATAGTGTTTAAAATCCACCACTATTTCTATAATCCAATAGATTTAAGCAAAATCAAGCTAGAAATGGAAATTAACTCTCGGGATGCTACTAAACCTGGAGAAGACTTCTTTCTCTTCCAAGATTGCGCTGGGCAGAGCCGGGAGGCAGCAGGATGTGGGGACACCGCTAGACACGTTATTTCGGGAAGTCTTTATTTATATCGCTGATATACAGCAGTTAAGGGTGGGGGGAAAGCGGACATAGGGTTGTGAAGAGGGATGATTCAACACCAGACGACCCCTGGCGTCTCTAGACACTTCAAACCTCCCTCACTGTTCTGGCGGACAGAATTCCATAGCTTCCTTTCCTTATACTAGACTATCCAAACTGCCAGAGACGATCACCGGAACCGAACTTGAAGAAAACTAACTTTTTTTCCTACTTTTCCCTACCTACAAACTACAAATCAAGAAAACTCTGTTTTGTCTCAGTTGATGTGTTTTTACAACCGAGAGGACTTCTTTTTCAATGTCCCATTCCAAAGAACCAGAATTATTTCAAGTCGGTAGAAAATTCTGATACGTTTCTCTACAAATTCTTTCAATATTTTTGGTAGAGACCCATTATATAAAAATTTTACATAGGCACATTATATAGGTATACGGAACTCGGTAATCCTCTGATTCATATAGCAGCATAAAACTTGTTTTAAGTACTCTGTTACAATTCAAAATTGCCGAATTTAGTTTCAACATCCAATATAGGACTTCGGTCATAATACACCGTGTATATCAACTGTAATCAAAGAACAATAAAAATAACTTTTCTATTTACTGGACTTCATCATTTAACGCGTACATATCAACAATATTTAGCCCATTTATCTAAACTATAATTTCTCGTGTTCCCAGCTACCTAGTGCAGGATTGGTCATAAGGGAAGACAGAAAATTTCCCGATGGGCCGATGCTATGTGAGTCGGTTTAGATTAAAATTTATTATACTTTTTATACTTTAGAAATTAGCATAAAAATAATAATTTTGTACAGCGATTGAGACACTAGTCTAACATTAGGTGCCCAATCCAGTCTAAAAATGTTCTAGAAATAACACACCAAACAAGAAATTTTAAATACAAATCCGTCAGTCTAACCTTTGGCCGATACAAGAGTCTAAATTATCATACCAAAGTTTTGATGCACAGTGAACTTGTAAGAAGGGCGTAATTTTAATTAGAAATCTACATTAAATAATTATCATAGTTACTCATATCATATGTTCACAATAGAGTAAACTATCCCACCCCAATGTGACAGCCACGTACCCAGAAGTTAAATTTGGGGGAGGTCCGAGATGTGTCTGGGTGTGAAATTTACGTAAAATGCATACAATTAAAAAAAAAAATGATACTAATTTCACAAAAAAAGTCTGAATTTGGAGGAATTTCACAATGCGTTTTTCATCTCACAATCCATGCAAAAAGTTACAACTTTTTAGAAAGAAGTAAATTAAATTTGTGCCCACCGTGGCTCAGTAATGAAAAGCTAGTTTTCATTCGGGAGGTTGGGGATTCAAATCACGGTCGATTATCCTCACTCATACTTTCCCTGGGTTTCGATTAGTTTCTCAAGATAATGCCGGGATCTCTTACATTCACGACTATGCTGCTCTTTGCTAACTCTATTCTACCCTACTGTTTATCTAAAGTAACGAAGATTGAGATGTCTTCAGTTGCTGTATATCCTATAATAAACCAATTTCAAGTTTGTATTTGTTTGAAAAACAGTTGAAATATTACCTCTTATAGTTGTAAAAATCAGTTTACTATACTTATTTCACATAAAATATGATTCTATATAACCGGAAATGTAGCTACATTAATGTGATAAAAGATAATCTATTGTACAATTTCTGTGTTCTGAAACATAATGCAACCCTCAAGTGAAAGAAAGATGAAGTGAAACAGCGGCAGTTTGTGTTCGACCGAGTTATTGTGAAATTAATCGGCAAACGAGATCTTGCTTACAGAGGTGATGAAAATGAAGCTGCTTACGCACTAGATGACGAATGTCTGAATAATGGGGATTTCTTGGAAACTGTCATACATTTGTCAAAATGCAAAGTTCGTGTTGGTCCAGACAGTCTGAAAAGGCTTTCTCCGATAGGAGCGACAAGGTAGGGATCAAGAAACATAATTTTCAACCGTGTTTGTACTGGATGTGAATCAGACAATTTATTTTTCTAGCTAGTGTATATGCTTTATCCAATATCCAAAAAATCGTGAAATGAAACCAATGTTGGTTACGAAACTCGCTCTTCGATGACAAACTACTTACAGCTCGAAGTTATGCTTGTAGTTGGCATCTACTTCCCCCTCTTTGGTCAAACGGTTACTCTCTCGAAATACTTTAGTGAACTTCCTGGTTGCTCATTAAAATGGTCTCGAAAGTTTCTCTCGTGGTTTTGCCTCCGTATATTCATCCGCAAATCAGTTAGCAAATCAACAGATTGAAAAACTGAAAACTACTTATTCTGATGTTAGCGTATAAGCTTCGTTATCAGATTCGCAAGGAAGACACTTCCAGGACAGCTATGAAAGTCATACTGATTCGCTTGTGAACTTCAGAATGAAAGTGAACAACTGTATTCCAGACAAAGTTTATCACTAGTTGTGAAAATCGGTTTCTAAAACATGGTGAACTTTTTACTGACATGTGTTTATTGGATCCGAAGTATTTTAGCAATACAGAAACCAATTATACTACAGTTCCCTGAAAAAGAGATCGGAAATCATTGCTACGCAGTTTCCGAAAGACCATGAATGGATGGCAATGGAATGACAGTTATGGCAGACCAACTGGGAGAAGAACTACTACATTTCTCAGGAGACTGAATATTTTATACTTCAAAATATTTTTTCTGTAAATAGATGAATGTTAAACGCCCTGCGGGATAGGCAACCCAAACTTCACACACTAGATGCGGCGTTGCGTGCAATTAAGGATAATATCCAATTATTTAATTAAATTACAGTTAGCTGGATTATTCTGTCGTATATCTAATGATTGAATATTGTATTGTCATCGGAAGCAAGCAAGTTTACAAAATTTCAAAGAAATTGGATGATGGGAAGTGAGTTAAAAATTAATTACAAGATTTGTACCAGATGAACTTACAGAGCAAGTTAATATAAAGCGTATAGTAATAATAATAAAAAGGCAGTTAACCAGAATGTTGTTAGGGTCCAATGAACCTTCCATTCTTTTACTACTACACAGGATGCAATGTTAAATATTTCAGTGCTGTTTTATTTTCTCCTGGAAATTGCATTTTAAAAAAGTTTTCCTCGTTTTGTCCAACCGGTATGATAAAATCAAAGCGATCATGTCCTTGAATGTATGTACAGTATGGTAAAGCATCATACACCTGCAAATTTAGAGGGAAATCTTTGTCAGGATAGCTGGCCTGAAATTTGAACCCCGGACCCTCCAATTCGGATACCAGTTCTTTACCATGTGAAGTGGACCAGCGCAGTAAATTTCCGGAATCAATTTTTGATGCCAATCCGGCAATGCAGCTACCTAGATATGGAGGAAAGACTTTGTGCTCTGAGTTCTGGTTCGACTTTTAGTACACATGCCAAGAAATGATTCACAAATGAAATCTACACGATTTCGAATTGAGGTTTCAATTCACCGAACGAGTATATTTATTGGTAAGTGTTCTGAAAGTCTCTTGAATGTCATACTCACTTTATAAGACAATGAGTGTACTGCCTAAATCCTTGAGCAAAGTGAGCTGATAGTGCTTTACCATTGCCTTCCATCGTTTGAAGATTATGTTAGTGTTATAAGGACAGGATATAGTTTCACGTGGATTCCGAACCACTTGTTCCTCGTCGAGAATCGAACTTGAGATCCCTAGATCACAAAGTGACGCACATAACCAGTCATCAGATATCAAGGGGACTTGACAGAGAAACTAGGATTGCGGAGTAGCTGCGAACAATGGTTGAAGACGTTCTTAATATTTACCTAGGCCTATCGAGTGATAGATAAAACAAATTTTGTATTTTGCCTACAAAGTTTGTTCAAACTCTGCACGTTTGGGCAAGGCACTGCCACAAGTGCACAACAACCTGCTGAATAGCTCTAGCATACATGATATAGGTACATTATAGCCAAAAATGTGAAGACATCTTTTCTTTTAACCTTTTTATTATTGTTGTGGTTCTAGTTCATTTGATGGACATTAATTAGTTTCTAGGTTGTCAAAGAAAGTACATTTCTCTATATGATGTATTATTTACTGATTATCACTTCACATAGCAGTATGAATACACCCATCATATTTTTAATTAATACCTCCTGTGACGCCGGTGACATTGTCAAGCATTCGAATCTTATCAACCCACCTATCCACACACCAAGATTGATGGTTGTGGGGAAAAGTACAGTTTTGGCAAGGTTACTAAACAAGAGGAAGAGTTCTTGGTACGTGTAGCATTAACACTACTATATTTTCCTTACAAAGGGGGTGGGTTACCTTTGTGTGTGGTTCTACTGTGATCACCAGTGAATCTGAACACCTATATACACATACAATGGAGGATGGGGAGATGCTACTGAAATTATTTCTGGTGAGGTACCGTTATTACTTCAAGAGATGTATTTACTTACTAAATTCAATAAAATATTTTCTTCCGGGAGGCGAGGGAGTAGTAAGCTCCAGCCACGCCTCATATCCATGGTCACGTCTTGAAAAGTCGAAAGAAAGTCTTTTCTTCGTTTGAAAAACCCTCAGCACGCCTCCCGTTCTGTTTGTCCCAGGGGTTAATTTTAGTCATGCGACCCGGACAGGAAGGGCGTCGACTTCCCTCAAAGTTTTCCCTTCTTTTCTGCTGCACCTTCTTCGCCCCCTCCGCCCCCTCAAACAAACTCAATTCCCTCCCTCAAGGAATTCTGTTAGTAAAAACCTTTCCTTCCTTCCTTCCTGCAGTTCTGCTGAAGAACTCCAACCCCTAGTAAAAGAACCAACATCTCAACCTCAGTATACATAAGTTGACGAGTTTCTCTTTCCCTGGTTGTATCCGAGGTTTCTTCTCGTATCCAAGATTTTTCCAGTTATCCAAACAAGTTACCCATATTGTGATTATCCAAACGTGGGGGATGTTCTCAAAAAGGCTTGCAACTTTGACTCATCAATATTATCCATGAAGGAGGTAATTTGCCTTTTTAATGCCAAAAACCACACTTCATAAAATTATGTACTTTTTTTTTTCATTTGCCTTATTTGGTACTACAAGCGAACTTGAGAATTTGCTTTACCCTTTTCGAAGACCATTCAGAGTCATATTTATTTTAACTTAGTACTTGTCTGTAATGTTTCTAAGTCCGTAACTCAATATGGTCAAAATACAAAGGTCTAATTGAGGTTGGAGAATTCAACTTACAAATTTTGAAATAAATTTAATACTATTGGGCTACCTCGCTTGGTATTCAGAATATGGACTGAATTGGATTAAGCTCGATGAAACAAGAAATAGCTATTCACAATATTTAATTGTTATAATGTAACTTTGCGGATTCCAGGTTGGCTTGATACCTAGTTAAATTAGCTTATACAAGCCTTCCGCCCCAGACGGAAGCAATGTTCTATTTTGTCACTGTACAAGCGTGCCATCATATTATTTGAAACTATTTTTTGATAAAAATTCGTTCATAGATAATTTTTTGCAAGTAATTTGTATACTTCCAGCTCCACCTACCTTTGGAAAGACTATTAAATCCGTCAATCATGCATCATTCCTCCGTAAGATTCATGATCTTGCACGTAGTCCGAAGTCATTGTTTCTGCTCATTGGGGCGACCTTGCACTTATACTTACAAGAATAAACAACTCTTTATTAGTAACTGCTGATGGTGACGCTAAGCACGACACTTCTAATTATGCGGAGTTATCAAAGGACATTTCTTAGTACACAAAGGACTTAATTTTTTTCAGCTTTCGAAGCTTGTGCGTGATAATGTACTCGCCGAGAGAACTCATCCATTATACTTGTCACAGGTTACTCCCTAGTTTCCTCTGCAATTAAACAACTATGATTAATTGAATTGTTATAACGTCCTAGACGAGTTGGTAACCTTCTAAGGACAGTTTTTGGGAAAGTAGGTTCCGAATACACCGTTCAATGGAGCAACGGCTCCTGAACCGGTGACGACGCACATAAAAATCCACCGTGTTAACCTCATGACCAACTGGGAGCCAATTGAATAAGCATGACTTCAATCTGACACTTTACGTTTATAGTCGTAACTTGTGATCGGAAAGTAAATGAGGGTACAAAGTTTCTTCGTTGTGGCTTCTGGTGAAGATCTTCAATCCAGTTAGCATACAAGCAAGATTGACGTTAGGAACGTCTGCTCTCGTAGCCGCCACACTCTGCTTCGGATCCAGTGTTAATAAATAGGTTCATTCGTTAGAATCTGGTAGCTCAATTAAGACAAAAATAACAACTAAATAAAGTGTTTTCTTTAGTCACAGAGTGGAAATCATGATTTAATATCGCTGTGCTCCTGAACAGTAGCCCCTAAACATGCTCTATTTAAAAGGTTTGAAAATACAGTATTGTGATAAGATAATGTATTATCTCATGCCGCCTCCCTTCAAAGATAAGGTTACAGGAGAAGAAACTTTTCATGAACATATTTCAAGAATGATATTAGAGAAGCCATATAATTTGGGAGTTTCTCAATGTCCTTGACCTTGTGTTAAGGAAGGACAGGAACGGGAACAGGTCAGGAGTGATCTAACAAACGTTTAAGTTAAAAAGAAACAAGACAGGAAGACTGCTTCTGTTTCGGAACTGAAAGAAGGCGCGTGCTACGACTGCTTTCGCTTCTTGGAGAGAGCGAGAAAGAAGAACCCGAAGGAAAAAAAGGCAAAAGAAAAAAGACACAAGCAAGAAAAGAAAACCGGCCTGGGAAGTAAATCACGCAAGGAAGGAAGCAAGCGACGTCACATTCCCCGACCTACCCTACAGTCACCCAGTTTTGGACACTACCACACAAAACTCCCTGCTTTTGCTCTTACTCGACTCCTTGACTTCACTACAGAGTCTGAGCCAATCAGCCAAGCCACTTCCCGTTTTTTACAAAAAGTCGCCACGACAGCTTCCACTAGAACTCGAACAGGTACCGGTAACTCCTTTCTTTTTTAAAAGTTGCACACGTTAACTTGACAAAATACAAACATTGTCAGGACTACTTTCAAGATCAATGAAACAAAAAGTCTGCACTAAAGCTTCCCCCACCCCCACCCCCAAAATCCGATTTTAGAAAATTATGGAAAGATGAAACCTTGGTGGTTGGAGTTACTGGTCTTCCACCAGGCGCCTCCCCAGGTGGCGGATAGGGGAATGCCGACCAGATATGGTGGGTACCGGAAATATTCCGGGGCGGACCAAAACCAGTACTGCTGCCTTGCAGTTAGTAGAGGGATCTACAAAGGCTAGGGGACGATAACCCCGAACAAAAATATCATGGTGAGGGGAAGCAGCATCACCATTACCACTCTGAGGCTGAAGATGAATGACATCGGCAAGGCTCAGAGATGGACAGAGGGCGACATCTTGAATGTCTACCTTTACTGCGAGGTCGTAGAGCTGACAACTCTACACCGCTAAAACATGTCAAGAAATAGTAACATATGGTTCATGGATTCTCCTGGGGTAAAATATTCCGGAGGTAAACTAGTCCCTCATTCGGATCTCCGGGCTGGGACTGCTTCAGGGGGCTCTATGAACAGGATTAAGAAAGACCTTAGAATAGGAACGTGGAACGTACGAACATTATACCAAACGGGCGCTCTTCAGGTGGCGGTACACGAGACCGAAAAGTACGAGCTAGACATATTAGCGATACAAGAAGTTCGGTGGGAGGGTCAAGATAGTATCCCACAGGGCAAGTACACTTTCTACTACGGGGGAACACAGTCTCACGATTTCGGAACAGGGTTCCTCATTAAGAATAGTATCCTTCAGGCGGTTCAGAATATAGAGTTCGTAAACGAAAGACTATCGTACGTTACGATACGTACTCGATGGGGCAACACGGTTTTATTAAACGTCTATGCTCCGACCGAGGTGGCTACTGATAACGACAAAGATATATTCTACGATGAGCTAGAAAGGTTGTTTGACCGATTACCGAAGTATAATTCGAAAATTGTGTTGGGTGATTTCAATGCAAAGGTAGGGAGGGAAGAAAAATATAGACCTACTATAGGCAAATACAGTCTTCACGAAAAGACCAACAACAATGGAGAAAGACTGATAACTTTCGCGATTTCGAAAAACTTACTGGTAAAGAGCACGTACTTTGAACACAAAGACATACACAAATACACGTGGGTATCTCCGGATGGCAAAACTCTCAACCAGATCGATCACGTATTAGTAGACAGACGAAGACACACCAACATAATGGACGTTAGGTCGTACAGAGGAGCGGAAGGTGACACCGACCATCAATTAGTGATCACAAAAGTAAGGGAAAAGTTATGCATCGCGAACAGAGAAAGCAAGGGATCAAAACAACTGAAATTCGAAGTGAAACTATTAAATAATCCGAGCATAAGAGCAGATTACCAACTCGAACTCTCAAATAGGTTCGAAATCCTAGCCGACTCGAGTAATAATAATGATGATATTAATAATGAAATTGATGTAAGTAAGATGTGGGAGGCAATTCGTGAAACAATTAAGAGCGCAGCGAAGGAACGCGTAGGTGAGAAGAAACAACAGAAAAACAAACCTTGGTTTGATGAAGAATGCATTAAACTTCATGAGGAACGAAAACAAGCAAGGCAACGATGGCTAAGTAATAAAAGCGAAGCAAATACCA
>JAGDQP010005743.1:61553-76218 GCA_022664845.1 Lepisma saccharinum | reverse complement strand
AACCCGTCTGGTCAGCGTGGGAGTAGTAGACCAACTCCTCCCTTCGGGGAGAGGCCTCATCTACTAGTGGATTGAATATGGCTGTGATTTATTGTATATATATATATTATTTCTTCTAATAGTTGTTTGACTTTAAATGTCCGTTGTAGAAAAATAGGAATCAACGCAATTTCTCTAGTTGAAAATTTTGGAGTTAACTCCCGTAGTAACTTGAATAAAATTTTAGGAAAAGCTGGCGGCCAGAGCAGCCTCTACTGTAGATACAATCTCAGCATTTGCCTGGTGAAACTGAAGAAAATTCGATGTAACTTATGTCTTGTTGGTTCTTGTGACAAAGACTCGGACCCACAGTTTCCCTACAATGTTTATCGGAATACAGCGACCGTAACCACTGGACCAAGGAGGCAGATTTGTTTTACTATTTTTATGCTTCTGCCACCCCCATATTACTGAAAACAATCACCATTTGATTTCATTAACCCTCTTCGGCATTTCATTTTTTGTTTTGTTTCCAGAGTTTCTGAAATACGTGTAAGTATTACCCATTCCTCGTGGCAGGCGATAATGTCACAAACTTTGGATCGGCAATGGTTAGGTACGTGGGTACGAACCGCATGGCTGACCATCCTGACTAAGATTTTTCTGAGCTTCACTTAGTTCCCCATGCTAATAGCGCCTTCAGTGATGCCCTGGTGGCTCCCTTCCTCATCATCAGGTCTATCCTGTACCGGGCCCGAGCCAGAGATGTCTGCAAGCCGTAAATAATGCAATTCAATTCAATTTAACAAGGATTCCCTCTACACTCCTATTAGTTCCTCAGAATGTTTCTTATATCGTTCGAAATACGAAAATGACTCGCAGAAGGAACGACTGCTAAGCCCTAAATAGGATCTTTACACATACCCACCCGTCACAAAGTTGCCCGTACACCCCACATTCACCGACAGATTTAAGGTTCTGGAATAATCCCTGAATGTGAATTGACATATGAGCCTGATGCGGACTTACGTATCGCTATACATTAGGCTACCCACACACACTCAGTTAGAGCATAGTAAAGCAGAGATGGACTAATATTAAATCCATAAATTTAAAAAGTGACACGCACTTTAGGTAATCGGAAGCATAATATGGGTTTAGTGTTGATTTGCTCTGCTTGGCTTTAACTAGCTTTTCTGATGTGCTGCTAGGATTAGTCAGTAAAAGAAGTTTCTGCGACAGTAGTGATATACTTTGGTGATTGCTTGTCGAAGAATGGTTACACAGATATTCTGAGGTTCTTAAAAATTTCTAGTTTTGGAGGCGGTAAAGCCAAAATTGGGGGTTTAGCATGGTTTAAATAGCTTTGTAGGTTTTCTATAGATTTTTAACCGAAATAATTTTTTAAGTTGTTGGTATTCGAGGAATGTTTTTAGATTTGCTTTTAGAATTTTATCTATGGTCTTTAGACATCTAAGGCTTACGCTGGGATAGGGGAGGGAAAAGATACGGGAAGGTGTCGGCCAGGGCCTATGTTAAACGTACCATCCCGGCATTTGCCTGGGGTGGCTGAGGGACAACCGTGGAGAAACCTCAGTCAGGATGGTCGGACGTTGGGATCGAACCCACGACTACCCGAATTCTACACCAACACTCTACCACTGATCTACGGTAGTTCGGTGAATATTTTTGAAGAAACACGTTTCCGCGTTGATGTGTCTGGTAGAATCATCGCAGATATCAGGTTGGTAAAAAGCATTATGCTTCTAAATCAACGAACATAGAAATGTTCATTTATCGCTCATTGTTTGGTGCGTTCCATTCTTGAACTTTCGAATTTTACACAAATCAGGATGAATAAAAAAAAACTTCTGTCCTTAAATGTATACAATTTATCATTCACATCCATTTTCTTCAGAAAAAAAAAAAAATCTGACGAGGTGAAAAAACTCGACCTTAATTGAGGGTAGTTTTAGTAAATAGGACTGCTTCCTATTAGAATATGAACATTTAGCATGCGTACAAGTTATGTATCTACGTATTTAAAACATTAAAAATATACACGGATTGAGACTTGTTGCAATTTATTACCCAATTACGAGCCAAACAAGCAGGGAAGGCGTTCATAGTCTGAGGGATTAAGTTCCCGCCAATAACTCTTCTTCTTCCGGGACTGAGAAGGAGGAAAATAGCGGTCAGAGACTTTGTATAAACACCATACCAGCATTCGAACGGTGAAATTGAGAGAAAACCCTGGAGAACGGTCAGTATGACCGGCAATAGACATCAAATTGGTGTGCCTTTCCAGTACCGATTTGAAGTCCGTGACTGAAACCACTAGCCAACGACAAAAGCACATGACTTTTCTTATTTCATAAATAAATATATTGAAACATCGTATAAATTTGTTAATTTACAGACATGTGCACAATCACATGACGCATTTTTGAAGAAAACATTGTCCTGATATGTAGGTAAACAAGGATGATATTTGCCAAATATATTTATATATATTTCGACAAATTATTATAAGTCCAAAAAATTTATCAAGTTGTATAGATCCCTCGTTTTATCTACGAGAATGATATTTTGGTAATTCTAATTTTAATATCTGTTAGTAGATGTCGAACACAAAGTATCTTCGCGAATTTGGGAAATATTCTCTGAACACATACGACAATTGAATGATAAGGAATAACATTTAGAATTATTAAAACTAATATATATCAGATATATTCTTTTATTGAAAACTATATAAGAAAGCTTCAAAACTGGTCCTTTTTTACGATCACGTACTAACATATCTTGCCGCTAAGGAAGTGTAATTTCTTGTAATGTTCGTTCGCTCACATAACATATGTTACAATACCATAAACTGACTGTCCTACGTATGAATACATGTTCCGTTTCCCGTAACTACAAACACACATGTGTTAGTCTGCAAAAAAGAGCCCACCCGCATATCACCCATATAGCAAGAGACAATATGATTTCTCCATTAAAAAGAAAAGCACTTTCAATGCGAAGGCATTACCGCGTTCAGTGAAAGTGGTGGTTAATGTTCAAAGACACCTGCTGCGGGTTAAATAAGTCGGAAATAAATTAACAATGGGAATATACTTATTTCCGATTTTGCCTCTCCCATTGTTACCCTGAGCAGAGTTCTAGTACAGAGGAATGTGGTGCTTCAATCACAATCATGCAGAAAGCGGAAATATCGTAAGTAACAATTCATTTTTCTTTAATTATGAAAAGAAACTTGAAGGAATTTCTAAGTTACATATATTAGTCTATGAAAGGTTCACATGAGGCGTCAATTTAGCAAATCTTTACTTTAATTAAATGCTCCATATTTGAATTGAGTTTATTAAGTGCATTTCTTATTAAGAAATTTAAGTGTATTTTGTATTGTACGCTTTGGACAGATGGTGATTGTTGTTTTTTCAAGGCTTAGTTTCAGAGTAATTTTATGAATTGAAAATCTTCTGGCAGGAAAATAACACAAAACCTTTTTAATTAAATGTGAACATATGCGAACTATATGTGAGCCTACTACGAAAATGTGAGGGTCTTATGTGCTGAATATGCCTTGATATTGGCTTAAAGATAAGATAAAATTAATTATATGGGCGGTAATAGCAATATGGCTTACTCTCTTCCCGATTCTTATTGGCTTGTGAACCATTGTGCATATTTTGCACATATTTACGAGTAGTTCATATTTACCGTAGTTCACATTATCTAGAGTTTGTTTAGAGTTCATTTTTAGTGCTCTTCTAACTGCAGGTAGAATTAAATTGACTTTCTGTGCTTAAATTGGGTGTCAGCGCACGATTAATTCTTACGTTATTCACTTAAAACGTGTTGTAGTTCAAATTAATTTCATTAAAAGTTTGTATATTATGCACTAAAAATGTGGTAAATCTTTCACATATTGTAAACTATTTTTGGGATATACTGTGCATTAAAATGTAGTTTTATTTTAAGTGTGTTGCTCTATTACTTGCATTTACATTCTCCCAAGGACGCCGATCCCGGGGGTGGGGTGGGGCTTTGCCCCCCCCTCCAAGGCTGAAGTGGCCCCCTAATGAGGGGGGACAAATGATAAGGTGAAGTCGGTTCTACTATTTCTACAGTGCATGATCATTCGTTTTCCCCTTCTCCTAAGCTTATCTCCGTTTGGCAAATTTATTTCATTGATAAATCACTACCCCCCTTCTTTTATAAATTACAACACATTTAAAAGGATGAATTTGTTAGAAGGCGTGGTTTGCTCGCGGTAAAACTACCCCATGCGCGTGTAGAAAGGGTCTTAGTGAATTCACTGACATCAGACCGGGATGGGTTAGGTAGAGGATGAGGAAGGTATCGGCCAGGGCCGTTGAGGTACTATCCCGGCTTTCACCTAGTGAAACTGAGGGGGAAATCCTGGAAAACCTCGTACAGGATATTCAGTCGTATGTTTCTTCCAATGTGGAAAGGCAAGGACAATAAAAAGTCACCAATCTGGAGAATATGTACTATCTGCAATGAAATGTGTAGAACTTCCATCGTATTGGATATATGTGATATGTCTTCGTCTTCCAAAGCACTTAGAAATATTGTAAAAAATGTCAGTAAATGAGCATTTAAATGCCGACACTCTAATTGGGCTATAAAGCTTCTTGCCTTGACAATAAAAAAGTAGAATAATAATAAATAAATAATATATAGAAAGAACATATAAAAATTTTATTTTTGTTTTCTATCTTGCATAGTATAATTTTCTGTAGCTAAGGGGGGCGAGCGCCTGCATTGTCCCCACCTGATGGGTGCCCTTGACCCCTCCCCTGACTAAAGGAGTTAATTCGTGCATTGCTTGCCATAGTGATGTTACCGCCCATACAATTCATTTTATCTTATCGTGCATTGCTTGTGTTGCTTCTGGAGTTTCGTGTATAAAATCCATGAAGACCATTTAGTAAAAAAAGGAAAAGAAAAAATGAAAGAAAAAATGAAAGAAAAAACTGAACGCCATTTTCTGTTGTTTAAGGATCATTCATTATGATTTTGTCATATACAAATATAATTTAAAAAAGAAAAAAATATACAAGAAAAGTAAGCGACAAGAAGAACTCACACAGAAGTGGGAGTAGACTTGCACTAGGAAATATATCCTTGAAATTGCTGTTTGGATGCAATTATTGTTTACCGTTAATACCGTAATTTTGAGTTTCTAATACAACATATGGATAGGGAAACTATATACAGTGGGTAAAAAAGTATTTGGACAAGTTTAACAAAGAGTAAATCAGACTGTATCACACGTAAAACATGACCCATTTCGAAATCTCTTGCCCTTTTATGATAATTTGGTAGCCTTTGATAGAATACGGTACTATAGAAATAACTACCACTCGATTCACCTGTAAGGTAACAGGCAACGAAAGAGTGACGACTACGTAAATTCATCCCAAGAAAGTATTTGAACAACCTCATACTACTCTCGAAAGAAATGTACTAGATATCCTTTTGTGTACAAGAGTAGTCTACGTAGTGTATTGATTGAATCAACCCACACCGCGTCAAGCAAGCCAAGCTTGTTTGAAAGCCATGCTTTACCATTGGATACATCATAAAGAAATATAAAACAGAGCAATTATTGCGGAATAGCATCAGTTCTAGCCAACCAAGAAAACTAACTGCCCGAAATGAAACCTCTGTGAACAAAACTCAAAGAATTAGTGCTAAGAATTTGGTTATTTCGCTCGCCTAGAATATGTAAGTTGATGTTAGTAATTCATTAAACAACCCAAAATTCATTAAACAAATTGGGACTTAGATGTGCATCCAGAGTATGAATCCTGGCCATTCCATTAGTAATTACACAATCCCAAATCATAACAGACCATCCAACGTTTTTAACAATTGAAGCAATGTTCTGCTTTCTGAAAGCTTCATTCTTCTTTCGCCACACGTCCTGATATCCATCACTACAATATAAGTTTATCTTTGTCTCATCCTAGAAACCTCATATTGATATTTCTTGGAAAATTATAACTTCTTCTTTCTGCTTTCTTCTGTTACATATATATTCTGGCTACACATCTTCTGCATCCCATTTTTTTGTACACATCTACACATTTGTAACATTAACTTGTATATCCTACGCAAGTGCCAAATCTTTACCACTTTGTTGTTGTTGTTGTTAGTTTTGTTCACAGAGTGAAGAATTTAGGTTTCATTCCGGGCAGTTAGTTTCCTTGGTTGACCAGAACGGATCCTCAATAATTGTTTGCTCTGTTTTACGTTTCTTGTGGATGCAACCAACGGTAGAGCATGGCTTTCAAACAAGCTTGACTATATCTCAGTACCTTTTACCTTCCGTACATAATTTGAAATTACAGTGAGTAGTTCCAATGTTGTTCAACTCATTTTGTTCCCCATACTGCTTCTTTATGCCTGACACGGTGTGCATTGCTTCAATACACCACGCAGAGTTCTCTTGTATACACAAAATGATGCCTAGAACATTTCTTTCGAGAGTAGTGTGGGGTTGTCCACATACTTTTTTGTGCGATAAATTTACGTAGTTGTCATTCTTTCGTTCCCTGTTTCCTTACAGGTGTATCGAGTAGTAGTTATTTCTATAGCATTCTATCTAAGGTATCCAAATTATCATGAAAGGGTAAGAGATTTCGAAATAGGCCATGCTTTGTATGTGATACAGTTTGTTTTTCCTCTTTGTTGAGCTTGTCGATATATATATATATTTTTTTTTCACTGTAGGTAAGACAGAAGCTTCTTCAATTATGCTTGTCGTGTTCGAGAACCGAGAATTAAAAGAAGAAAAACAATTTTTGTCCAATACAGCAGTAGCGCGCAGGAAGGGTGAGCCGGACAGAAGAAAAGCATCATTTGGAAAAGCTTTAGTAACTCCTCTGCATTTTATGTTATTTCCTAATTCCAGTGACAGCATAAATTTTATTCTTATTAGTTAGAACATAATATGCTTTAGTGAACATTTTTTTAACGTAATACAAACATAGTTAAATTCTGTAATAGCTGGGCTTGGTGCCTTTCGTAATGACTATGTGTATACCATTATATGTATTTTTTTATGAATATACAATATTTGGCCAAATCTGAATTGAATTTGAATTAAGAACATCATATGTGACTTCTTAGACCCTCATCTGGCAACAAAACACATATCTGAATGCCCACCTCCCCAAAGTTACACAGAAATCGGCTCCCTTGCATTCTCCCCATTAGAAAAATTCTAACAATTTTTCTAATCTTGCTTAGTCAGTCTCCACGTTACATATAGCAGGATTCACTATTGAATTCAGTTATTCTCTTTTGATAATATATCCGAAATATTTAACATTATTCTGTTAATGATTGCTTGCCCCCCCTGTGAAACCTGTCTTGAATTAACTGTATAAAAATAAGGATGATTGATTCTGTTTGCAGTTTTTAACTTACTTAAATCGAGTGACCGTGGCTCAGTTGATAGAGTGTTCAATTTGTATTCGAAAGACCTTAGGTTCGAGTCCAATGCTGCTTCGTGGACCGCGACCCTACCAGTATGCAACGACCGTACCGTTAAAAATTCAATGGATACGTTATAGTTAAATGTCGGTGATTTTGCCGGTAATACTTTACGGTTGCGAAAGTTGAAGTACGACCCTAGCAGATGAACATAAATTACAAGTATTTGAAAATAAGATCTTGAGAAAGATATATGGGACGAAATGGCTGGAGAATGGAGGGGGACTACATTATGAAGAACTTCATGCACGGACTTTACGACTCACCAGATGTTGCAAGAATAAAATCGTGACGACTAAGGTGGGCAGGCCATGTAGCTCGGTTGGGGGGAGAAACGAAGTTTATATTCCTTAGTGGTTGGTAAGCCGGGGCGAAAGATACAACTGGGAAGACCGAGGCGACGTTAGGAGAATAATATTAATTGTAAGGATCTTCGAGAAGTAGGTGTTTGTGATGAAAACTGGCTTGATCTTGTTCAGGAGAGAAGGAGAACATTTGTTAGTGCGGCGATGAACTTGCGAGTTCCGTAAGCCATAGAGTAAGTAAGTAAGTAATAGTCCTTGTACTAATAAGATTAACTTGTCATCCCAAGGACTTTTCAAATGAAATATTTTACGTCCTGCATTTCCGCCTTCCCCTTTTCCCTCAATCTCTCGCTGCTCGTAGCTCAAGGATTAATCAATAAATAAAAAACGGGTCACACAGCGATGACAAGGGTATAAAACGGAGATAGGACTGCAACTTTTGTTCGTATTAAATTAGACTGGAAGTGGACGATTAAATATAATTGTTTGCCCTTTTCTCAACAACAGACATTTATCGAGCAGTCCAGTCATTAGGTATAGAGAGCTCACTGGACAGCACTGGTGTAACCATGGGACACGAGAAAATAAGTGGTATATAATCCTTTCCTTCAAATCGTGAGGCATTTAGATAAGAAAGCTGACAGGTACTAATGAGTAATCGTCTTCAAATAATGGGCACTTTCACGGCACTAAGCGCTGAGAGAGCATTTTAACTGTATTGGTTGCTACCTAAAGGCAAACCAATAAGATTCAAGTGCTCTCTCAGCGCTTAGTGCGTTCAATGCACCCAATGTTTTCACACCCCTTGCTTGGTACTCGTAATAAGAACAAATGTCGCTGTTTTTTTTTCTTCTTGTTCGATCATGTAATGAATTTAATCATTATATCGTCGAAATATCTATGGATTATGCAATTTTTCTTCATCCTCCCCTGAAATTAATATTTCAAAGTGGGATACTATTTAGATGCTAACTAGGATAGTGGAAGTAATGTTTAAGAATTCGTGAAAATATACTGAGCTGCAAGAAAAGGCTTGTAGTGTATATGTACTGTTGTTTTCACATGGTAACACTCACTGTAAATAGAAGGGTAATGTTAGAAACATTGAATAGGTTATCGCTTCTAAAGTTATTTCATTATTATTAGGTAGTAGTATCCCCATGACAGAATGATAGAAGATATTAATAAAGTACGAGGGTCGTTCAAGAAAAAAAGTTTCCCTATTTTCATTTTGAGAAAGTACGTTACTGATAATTAAAATGAAAGTAGCAATGTGTTCTTTCTTCTTTTCGCTACATTTACCACAAAATGCAATATTCGTGAGAGCTACCTCGCATGCGTGGCGCGTGATTAGCATGAGTCATGCAGTGAGAAACGTGCCCTTGCCATAAGGAGTAGCGTGTCGTGTGGAACAACGTGTATTGGAGGTGTGGAGTAAAATAGAGATTCGTTCTGTGATCCGGTATGAGTGAGCACATGGTCTTACTCCTATTGACATCCACAGGAAGGTGGTTGTTGTTTATGGAGACTCTGTAAGGCCGGTGCAAATGGTGAGAAGGTGGTGCAAAATGTTTTCTGACGGACGAACAAGCATATTCGATGAAGATCGGCCCGGTGGTCCGTCTTTCATCAGTGACGCAACAGTGGTTGACAAAGTGAATGCATTGATGTTGGCCAACCGAAGGATCAAGGTTCGTGAAGCAGCCGCTGATTGGAACATTTCCGTCGAGACTGAACCCCGATTTTTTTTTTTCAGATGGTTTGCAAAAACTCGTGCAACGATGGGATAAATAAATGCTTGTGCCGCCTTGAAAATTAGGTTGAAGAGTGAGAAAGGACCATGCTACTTGGTACAACTTAATTTTTGAATGTAGCTTCAGAAATATATTTTTGGCAACATAGGGAAACTTTTCCTTGAACGACCCTCGTAAAACATATGAACAAATGAGAGTCTGGAGAGCGTCAATCCTGCCATCTAGTATCAATTTATAAAATCTTACCCATTACTTCTAATTTAACCCTCGTACTGCTATTTAGCAAATTTTGATGTCACTATTTCTATCTCATATTGTCTTTTTTGTTTCTAAATTACAGATATTTATTGCTGCCAACTTTACTGCTTCTTTTGTTAAGATTCGTCTGTTGTGAAGGTCAGTTTTTCTTTCGTCAAGATCAACCACCACCGTCAACAACAAAAGCTCCAGCTACGAAGTGGCCCTGCAGAGCCACGTACCAAGTGAGACATTATGAGATTCGAAGATTTCGATTCCAACCTGATTCGAAGCTTGCTAATGGAACTCAATGCAATGTACACTTCAAAGGACCGAATGGAACGCAACTTGAGTTGCATCTGTTTCATGTTAAAATAGAGCGAAATAATACCAACTGCACGAAGGACAAGCTAGAAATTAAGGACGAAGCTACTAAAATGACTCTTCTAACTGTCAGGTATCGTATTAGTTAAATAAATTAGCTTAAACCTAGCCTATTTTTACTTGTAAAATCATTCCCCAGTAGCACACGTACGTGTTTCCAACATTGATTATTTGGTTTTAGGTTCATTTCGTTGATTAACCGTTATCATTTGAAAAAAAAAACAAAAAAACGTGTATTTTCAAATCGTTTTTCAACAAAGACGTCATTGCGTTGATAAGCCGTTAATACAACGTGTATTCAATAAGATATTTTCGAGTATGGTATAATAGATTTTATTTAGTGCATTTCTTACTAACGTTATGTCAAAAATCTAATTGAATGACACAAACTAATGTTGGTGTTCTCATGTGCATGTTGAAAACAGATTGAATTTTAAACCATATTTCATCGAAGTTAGAATTTCGTTGATACGACGTTAATGTAACGTACTTTCAACTATCATTCATACTATGTTCTAGATTTCGTTTCACACTCGTATTTCTAATTTAATTGCTTAAACATAATAATTAAAACTAAATACAATGAAAATAACTGTATTTTTTATGTTTTCATTGCCATGTTGAAAATAGGTTGAATTTTAAACTATATTTTAACGAACATTTAATTTCAACGATACAGTAAAAGAGAAGTTGCCTCTCCAGGTGGGTTTTTGGATAAGTAGTCAACGCGTCGAGCTAGCAACGAGAAATACATAACGTTCCTGTGTTCGAACCCCACATCAGCGAGCTCGAATTATTTATTGTTGGAAAAATAACACTGTATATCGTGATATAAGCAACGGATAAAATGAAACTAAATGTGTGTATACCAATAAACAGCATGCATGCTCTGTTTTGGCCAACTAAACCCGTTTCTTCTCAACCGTTATTCTACGTCGAATAAACCGTTGAAAAGGCGGACATTTCGGTACATTTACAACGTTTCAGCACTAACGTTTAATCCATGAATTTTCAACTTTTGTGTGTTACTGTTGATTATCCATTCTTAAAGATTATGTGTAATTGCCTATTCCACTGCAAGTGTTCAAGTTCATGTTGAATTTTATTTATGGTCTTCAGGCATCTAATGCTCAAGCCGTTCAAGTTCACATATCAAAATATTGACAAGAGAGTCTGAACAAATGAAATGTACTCCTAGCAGAAGTTATACTAATAAGCATCAGTAACGTTCTACTACAGTTCGTATACACGAACGATGCAGATTTAGTAAAGGACGATATAAATGCACTACGGAGCAACACCGATATAAACATAGATGAAACAAAATATATGATAACAGTCCGAAACACAGGGAATGAAGGAAATAAAACATAATAATTAAGAACGAGAACATAGAGAAATAAATAAATTTAAATACTTAGGAGCATATGTAACAAGCAAGAACTAGGTCACGAACTAAAAAAAAAAAAAAAAAAGTTTCTATTCAGTCCCGAAACTCCTAACCTCGCGATTAATATCAAGGAAGCTGAAATTGAAAATATACTGAACGGTTATTCTGCCGGTAATGATTTACAGTTGCGAAACTTGGAGTAGGACCCTAGCAGATGACCATAAAATACGAATGTTTGAAAATAAGATCTTAAGAAAGATATACGGGCGAGATGACTGGAGAATAGAGGAGACTGCATAATGAAGAACACCACGGACTGTACGACTCACCCGATGTTGTAAGAATAGTGAAATCGCGAGGATTAAGTTGGGCGGATGGACTAGATCGAATGGGGGAAGAGCGAAGATTATATTCGATCTTGGTTGGAAAGCCGGATGGAACGAGACCGTTGGGAAGACCGAAACGTGATTGGGAGGACAATATTAGAATGAATCGAGAAGTAGGTGTTTGTGATGAAAAATTGCTTGATGTTGATAGCCAACGAACGTTTGTTATTGCGGTGATGAACTTGCGAGTTCCGTAAGCCACAGAGTTAGTTAGTTAGTGTTTTATTACAAACGAAAGGTCCTCCAGAGTAGTTATTATAGATCGCTCTATCTCAGTCATACCTTTTTCCCTTTCTCTTAATGCGGATTTATCTTCTTTAATAATATCAAGAGCTTTTATTTTCCATTTTAATTTCCCCCCTTAACTGTACCTTCAACAGCATTTCTTAATATGCAATCTCTGTGTAAACAAGATCGTAACCAGTTGATTTTCATCTTTCACCAATAGCAGAGTAAGATTGTTGCAAGCTTGCATCAAACTTATCATGACAAGTCTGCTAACATAAATCATACTTTTTAGTTGACAATAAGAAGCTTGTTCAATCTTCCCATATCAATTGATCTTAAGCTTGACACAACAAGCGTGAAATAAGTTTGCCATCTCTTTGTTCCTTCTCTATCCATAAAATTGAATATTGTTCACACAAAACAATCTTCACACTCCAAACTTTCGCTTCAAAAACAAACAAAACGACCCGATGCGTACTGTGCTTATCTACAGTGGCGACACTAGCGGCGAAATATATCAACACAACTTTTTGTTTTGCGTCCAGTTTCAATTAAACTTGGAATATCAAATGCACTTACTAGAATCAATAAATTTTAAGCTCGTTACATCGATCGTAACTACACATGCGAAATCAAGCTTGTTATAAGCTTGCGTTAAATTATAGTTCGTATTTTGTTTAGTATCTTCAGGAAATATTCGTTTAAGTGTTTTCTGTGTCCAAGTGATCCATTCTATTCTTGTTAAAATGTCTATGATCGCGATTAGAATGTATCCGTTTTTATTTTCTTTACCCTTTCGTAGAGTCCAAGTTTCTGCTGTATACAACTCAATACTCCATACAAAACATTTAATTAATTCTTTCCTTAACTCTCTTCTCATTGATCTACAGAAAATATTTTTCCCTTTGCTTCTTCTGCTCGTACTTTTGTCACCTATAGTTTCTCTCAAAACTTCACATCTTGACAATACGCCAAAGGTGCCTCCAGGAACTTAAAGCTGGGACCTGGGATAGCTGTTTTGCTTTCTTGTCTTCCAAATTTTATTTCTTAGATATATCATTGAGCTCTGAAATGTCCAAACTGTTTAATTTCTTGAAGAACAGGAAAATGTAACTAATGTTATAACAATTTAAAATATAGGTTCCTTGTACAGACAAAATGTATTAAAAGAGAAGTTTTGAATCTCTATTCTTTCTCAACAGTTTGTTAGAAAAAAAAAATATACTGAAATATCCGGTTGAGACGTGTTTTATATCTTTGAATGTGAAGTTCTGGAGTTCTCCAGTTTATGTCATCAGCTATTCAACCCTCTTTCCTTTGTATCAGTCAATAAAGTGTTGAATCATGATTGACTTTTTAGATAGTTCGTGTTGAAGGGAACGGAAGTAAGATTACTGTCGTGATAAATACGTGATTAGTGTCGAAACGTAAACCTGGATCAGAATTTCAATTTGAATTTTATTTTAAGCCCTGTTAGCTATCTATGGGCCAGGCTGAGGTAGCGTGGGGAGAGTATGTTGGAAGGTAGACGAGCAGGGACTATGTTATATATACCATCCCGGCATTTGTCTCGTGTGACTGATGACAAACACTGGATAAACTTCAGTCGGGATTGTCTGCCCCTGAGATCGATCCCAGGACCTCCCGAATGTTAAGCCAACACCTAGGCTACAATGAAATACAATTATCTCAGTACAAAAGTTATTGATAACAAAGAATTGGAAAACCTAAATGACAAGTAAATGTTATATAAATGGATCATTTTGAACAAAGTTTATTTGGTTGAGCTCTGCAAGATGACACACTGTAAAATAAATACATTTCTCGCGCACTCTTCGTACGTATCTATGAAATTAGCCTATGCTGAGTCCACACTAGGCCAAATTTTTGTGGGTGCGCATGTTGGCGACGACTGTCTCAGGACGGCGAAAATCTTCGTTCGTTTCTTTTCTACTCCCGAACTTTGAAAACAGAAAATGAGTCAATACGCATACTTACTTAAGTGGTTTATTAGTTGGTATGATGCGCTGTAGTATGTTCAAATACTAGAAACGTCTAAAACACCTGAAAGATTGATTAATGCTCTCAAATAATTTGCAATGTTACTGGTGTTAATTATGTTTGTCTTATGCATATATATTTAAATTCAATTCGTGTTTGACCTCGTGCTAGCCGATAAGTTAGAGCGCTCACTTTCCATGCGCGTGGTCACGGGTAGAAATAATGCCAGGGTCGATTGAACAGAGTGGTTCGGAACTCATGCTACCAAAAAACTGTAGGTACCGTCCTTAGAGGTTCACCAGCTCTGTTAGGACGTTGATAACGATCCACTCAATCAGCGTTAAAATATGAACTCACAAAGAATAAAATATTTTCCTGTAAATTTCAAAATATTTTCGTCATTTCCGAAACAGTTTCTTTTTCTGAAAAATGGTTTATATATATATATATATATAAACCATTTTTCAG
>JAGDQP010005743.1:46306-61153 GCA_022664845.1 Lepisma saccharinum | reverse complement strand
TATATATATATATATATATATATATATGTGTGTGTGTGTGTGTTTAAATATTCTCTTTATTACATTGGTAAAACTTTTAATGACAGGAGGTTATTCTGTGTTTCCATTAATGTTATATTTTTTCATAATTCAAAATATTTTTCAGACTTATTTGAATGTGCTTGGAAAAAGAATACATTGACATGTTTTATATGTTTAACAACATTAGGCCATTTGAAAGTTTATCAATACAGAATTTCAAAGTTTAGTCCACTAAGCTAATAAACATAATTTGTCAGTGCGTGGCAACGCTGCAATTCGTGATAACAGTAACTCGGAAAATGAATTAGACGACACATACCTATAAGCGTCGTTAGCTTTTAAATATTTGAGGGGGGGGGGAGGATCTTACATTTCACAAGCTCAAGTTATTTTCTAACTCTACACTTTGGTTTGGTTTGGTTTAATATGGTAGAAGAAATTTAATGATTAGTAACTCATAGTCTATAGTGCAAAAACTTTCATTCATAAGCATTCAAGAACACAGGGGCGAACTCAGGAAGGGAAGGGGGTGATATATATTCCCCATCATCGACACCCGATAAGGACATTTAAAAATTGAATTTTAAGAAAAATGCTCTAAGAAAATGGGGGTAGCACCACAAGTCCTAAATTCCAGAAGTCCTAAATTGCACAAGTCCTAAATTGCACAAGTCCTAAATTTCAGAAGTCCTAAAAGGCAAAAGGCCAGTTCTCTGCATTTTGCAGAAGTCCTAAATTGCAGAAGCCCTAAATTGCAGAAGTCCTAAATTGCACAAGTCCTAAATTGCACAAGTCCTAAAAGACGAGAAGCCAATTTTCTGGATTTTGCAGAAGTCCTAAATTGCAGAAGTCCTAAATTGCACAGGTCCTAAATTGCAGAAGTCCTAAATTGCACAAGTCCTAAATTGCAGAAGTCCTAAATTCCAGAAGTCCTAAATTCCAGAAGTCCTAAATTTCAGAAGTCCTAAATTGCAGAAGTCCTAAAAGACAAGAAGCCAGTTCACTGGAGTTTACAGAAGTCCTAATTTGCAGGAGTCCTAAATTGCAGAAGTCCTAAATTGCAGGAGTCCTAAATTGCAGAAGTCCTAAATTGCACAAGTCCTAAAGTTTAGGACTTGTGAAAGTTTTTTTAGGACTTCTGCAATTTAGGACTTCTGCAATTTAGGACTTCTGAAATTTAGGACTTATGGACGTTACCCAGAAAATGGTATTCTAAAAAAAAAATGTCACTCCTGCTCCCCGAAATAAAGTCCTAGGATTTACCCTAGAATCTTCAATGCCTATCACAACAATCTTACAAATTCGGCTGGTTTACCTGAAAAGGAAATATTAAACTTCATATCAAAATTCAAAATAATTTATACATTCAATAGAGTAGATTCAGTTAACTTACGGAAAGATCGAAACGGCAGTCAGATCGAAGTTATCAATCGCATTTGTAAGTGGCCAGTACAAAACAACTGTGTTCTTCTTCTTTCATTTATCGAAACGAAAATCGCAGCAACATTTTTGTTGTCAATACTGTCTAAAGGTCTTGATCAGTGTAACAAACTGCCACATGATTCAGTCTCTTCTGTGCCATGGTAGAACGCCAATAAGTTTTCAAGTGACGAAGAGTACTGAAACGTCTTTCCACTTCACAGCTTGAATTTAGTAAAACCAACAGCAGTCGAAAAAGCGTACCCACATTTGAAATTGAAGATCTTTCTTCAAGGCTCATTTCACGGAAAGCAATCACTGCCTCCTTAATACTGGCAATATTTTTATCCTTCAGGAACAGTCTCAACTCTGAATCTAAAGATGATGTGTCAATTTCCGCAGTTCTCTCCTATTAGCAACGCATTTTCCATCCATAGAGCTTTCTTAGTTCCTGGCTGGTGGAATTTATTCTTTAATCCCAAAAGAGCTGAGTGAATCATTTCGTAGTATTCTCTTCTGTAGTTGTCTTCGGTAGATTTATGTTCATGAACAGGTTGAGGTCCTGCAAGTCTTTTTGGCGATTGCTTCAGTCTCGGAAGTTTTATTGGAAGAAGATGAAGCTCTTAGATTTTTTTCTGGCAATTCGCAAATAGCATAGAAAACTTTTCTTCAGAACACAAGTCACTAAT
This sequence comes from Lepisma saccharinum, assembly GCA_022664845.1. Lineage (NCBI taxonomy): Eukaryota > Metazoa > Arthropoda > Insecta > Zygentoma > Lepismatidae > Lepisma > Lepisma saccharinum. Next base: position 59,024 of record JAGDQP010005743.1, on the reverse strand, counting down.
GGCACCTGAGATCGATTCCACACGTTCGAGAAGTCCTGACAGGTTAACAGTCCTTCCTTGAAACGTTTTATTCAGCAATTCAAGATAGGATAGCAATTCGAGAGCTATAATGCAGACTCTATTTTCGAAATTCTGAAGCAACCCACTGGCTTTCTCGTATTTATCTTCAACTAACTCCTCCAGAATTTGCAGTATGATTTCATATTTGTTTAAAAGCTTCCTCAATCTGGGATTTTCTGTACAGAAACTGAGTTGGACACAGAGAACGACCTATCTTCGAAACGTTGAAATTGTTCAATTTCAACAATTTATTTGGCTGTAGTGGTACAATGCCGGTAAGTTCGCGACCTTAGACATGGCACAGAAAATTATTGTGGGGGACACGTCCCCCAGCCCCCTCTAACGACGTCAGTGCACATATTAATAATTTATGCTCGTTTAAGATACTTTTTTGGTACTTAAACTTAACATAGTGCATTGTGTAAGCATATGTAGTAATCTGTGCAGTACATAATGATGAGTATATATTATCTCTCTTCTTCTTAGTCCTCAAACTTCTGAGTTGTAAGGGAATTACCAAGCCTTGTCACGGTCTTGCGACAGCCCTTACCAAAACGCATCGGCACTAAAATTTCGCCTAGTGTGAACTCACCATTTGATTCATTGACAATAATAATGTTGTACCAGAAGTGTCGGTAGCTTATCATATGTTTCTGAAGTGAAATTTTGTAGCCTTATTTTGCATTTCTTTCTTTACGATCACTTTCCTGCCAAATCCTTTTATACATTGTGTTCACTATATGTTCAAATTACAAGAGACGTACTCACTCACTTTCGCATCAAAAGGGCTTTCAAGGTGTAACAAGAAAACTGATGAATTAAGTAACAGTACAGTTAGTTTAGTCTGCAGAGAGCAAGAATTTCTGATGTCACAGAAGCTTGTGCATGTGCAGAACTGCTTTCCTTTTTTCGGCGTGCTGTAAGCATTCTTTCGAAAACATTTGCTTGCAGCTGTCTTGGTGGTGTAAGGGGTAGAGTGTCGGCTTTCTAATTAGCAAGGTGTAAGTTCGAACCCGGTGCAGGTCAAGTTTCTCTCATTTTCTTAAAGAGAATATTACTGTAATGCTGATTGCTTCACAGACTTGGAATGTCGTTAGCGGAAACGTTAATAAGTAAAGATTTGTTAGTGCCAAGAATTCTGCCAGACTTCATCAATAAAGAGCGTGTTATTTCTCCAAATTGTTGACCACACACTCTCAACGTGAACATTTTTGCTGTGAAAATAGAAATCCGGCGAAACTTTACTTACACTCCCTAACTTTGTGTTTTAACCAATCAAAACTGAAACTTTTGGAAGAATCTTTGAGCAGTGGTGAAACTATTTTGTATTGTGAGGAACGGAAAAGGCTCACGTGACTCTCCCCTTAAAAACGTAAGCACAAGAAAAATCGTTGAAATCAACTGTTCATACATAATTGACAAGGAATAGTTCTACATTCCCTCCAAGATTGTTTACAGACAAGAGTAAAGAATTCCTGAAGTAGAATTCTACACATGTGCATTTTTACTATGACGTCAGTGGTTATTGCTGTGTGCAGACGGTTGTGTTCAATAGGGATAAAGCATTAGGCTAACAGAGATTAATATAGAGAAGTTGCCTGGATTCACAAATAATCTGCGCATTTCTCTCTGATTTCGAAGAAGTTTCTTGTTTGATTGGTAGATGTCTCTGATATTAATAGCTTATTTTCTTAAACATTCTGATAAAGCTTCTGATTGGTTCATTCTGCTATATTTCAGCTAAGATGAACCTATCATAACATTTATATTTACCAGTATCTTAGGGTTAATATAAAGAAAAGATCTCCAACAAAAGATGGCAGCACTATATCCATATATGTTTAATCTATTCTTATCGTTGCACGAAATTTCCTTTCTGCTCTTACAAATTCAAGTCTAGAGAGTTGTAACTTTTAGGGAAGAAAGTTCATAACCAATTCAAGAGTTCTATCTGTGCCGATTATTTCTTCCTTATTCATTATTGAAAGAGCTTCATTGTTCTTATGGATATCCAAAGCTATAACAATGAGGTTCTTTCAAGGAACAAGAAAAAAATAAAAGATCGGCTCAGATAGAACTCTTGAATTGGTTATGAACTTTCTACGTTTGAATTTGTAGGAGCAGTATTACAATTTGGTACAACGATAAAAATAGATTAGACATGTACAAAGGTAGCGCTGCCATCTTTTGTTGGAGATCGTTACTTTACATTGATCATATCATAATGAGATGTAATGTTATCTTCTACTAACTTGCATCGCAACTCTTGAACCCATTAGTATGCTAATAATTTGTCATTCTCCTTTTCATTTCAGATTATGTAAAGGAACTGAGATGTTCCCTCCTGTCGTATCTAATTCTAACACAGTCAGACTTCGATTTTACGTATTGAACAAAGAAGATTTCGTCCTGAGTATTCGTCCAAAATATCTTCTCCCGTCATCATCTACAATGACTTCTAACACCACTGAATCAGCAACTTCTCTACCGTTGCCAAGTACATTGGATCAAATTGGTTTAACTAGTCTAAGTGATGATGTCACTTACGAAGATTTCGTAGCTGTGACGACAATGGAGACATCTCATCAAGTCTCAATGATTCCAGTTCATCTTAGTGATACTGAAATCAATAATGACACTTCCGGTACTGAATCAAGTAGCGATTTCCCCATTGAAACACAAGTTACCGGAATTGTCCAGAATGATCCTACCGAAACTTATGACAATGGGTTACTAGATTCCACGACAGAAGCGTTCACGGAAACAGATACTTTACCAACATCTTCTGGTATCGCAGATGAAGCTGATAATAAGGTTATTTCTGGTGCGATGATAAGTGCGTCTGAAAGCGATGATATGCATTCTATTAATACCACGAATTCAGTAGGTACTCCAACGCTCCTGATGGCATCATCACAGTTTCCCAGTAGCACTCCTCTTCCTCCCAAAGAAGCATTCATAAACAATTATGATGATAACATTATACCAAGTGAGGATGGTGATGTCTTCAGTACACTCCAAACACAAAAGCAGACAACGTCTTCTCAAGATCAGAGCACGAAACTGAATGAAAACTCGTCAGTCTCAACAGTAACCGAAAATTCAGTTTTGATATCGACGTTGTCAACAGACACCACGAAACAAAAGACTACCAGTGGTAGTTCGGAAGTTGAATTTCAAAGTGTTCATCATGCGATGCTACCGACCAAGAATCAAATTGCGAAACCGAGGAGAAACTATATGCCAAGAGGAAGACGACATAGTTATAGTAGAACTGATGATTCCATTGTCCTTTATGATAATAATGGACATGTAAATTCTGGTTATTCATTTCTATCCAGCAGTGCGTTCAGACCATCTCAACACTTTTACTACCTTACAAACTACAAGAAAACACAATTTAATAAAAGACATGCAGGATCAATGACGGATTTGAATCATTCTGTATCTCGTACAGGATTGGAGTCAATTGTTTCCGATCAAAACTTAAAGATACAGCCCACCTTGTTAACCCCAACAGAAACTACTTCTATAGAAAATTCTTACAACAAATCGGTACCTAATAGTAACATTCCATTAGAAAATTCACGACAAAACACAATGAATACTTTTTACAACTATATGCCATTCCGTTACAAGTTTGATGACGAAAGCGTAGTGAATATCTCCTCTGGGGTAGTATTCCTCCCACTTAGTGCTCACGAAGGAATTGACTCAGTATTGTCTACCACCACACAAAGAGTTGATGTAACACCTGTTCACAGTTCAGTAAAATCAAATACGGACAATCTTGAAGATAACCAGAAACAGATTCCCCCTCCCCTCAAACTAGGACAAAGGATACAAGTAGTAGAAGAAACCCTATCTCCAAAATTAGATTCTCCACAAGAGAATCCTTCGAGCGAAGAAGATTATGATGTAGATGATGATGTTAACATAATTCAAACATTTCATATCCCAAATCATAAGACAGAAAAGTCACCAAAACCCGTACATGTGATTCCGCACTTCTTTGAAGTAAGCCCCTACAATCGAAACTCGCCAGGGAATATTAAGTTAGAAGAAAATATCAACAGAGTTGCTGACGATTTCGATAAAATTAATACTACAAGTGACTCTCCGTGGATCCCTATGGAATCGCCTTTCTCAAGATACGCTCATTCATATGAAAACTTGGTTCACGTCTCGACACCAAAGACCTTGCCAGAATTCCTTCCTCCACCAACGACTGTTAAGAATAGTTTAAAACGAAGTCAATACACTGCTGTGTTCAACGATACTGTGTCCTGGTACAAGGCGCATCAAAATTGTCTTGATCAAGGACTTCAACTTCTTAGTATTGAAAGTTATGAAGAAGAACGTTTAGTAGTCGAACAAATACGAAATCGAGGTAAGTATGAACTTATAATACAGTTCTATTTTTACTCTCTGGTTCTAATAAACGGTTCTAACTACAAAACTAATTCGACCTGAGTAGGTGATAATTTTGTTTACATAATTATTAACAATGACACTGACTGCGTAAGATCTAAATTCGGTAGAACAACTTTTGTTTTACGTTTCTAGATAATTTCTCTCGTCTTCCACTATAGGCTGTAGCTGTTTACAGCAGGACTCAAGCCTGGAACCTTGTGATATGTAGTCCGTTACTCTTAACTATTCAACTAGCAGCCACTCGGAGATGCATCCATACCACAAGCTAGAGTGCCGAAGTACAAATCAAAAGGTTCCAGGTTCCAATCCCTCTGCAAACAGTTGCCGAATTTATGAGATATACGTGAAGACGAGAAAAGAGGTATTTTCTCGAAACGTCGCAGAAGCGAGAGTATAAATATATAATCATAAAGACAATACACAGAATTCCAGTTAAATATGTATACAAATTGGTCTGATTTAACAATTCAATTTTCAATAATAATTAATTTTAATGTATTGATAGCAATAGGCTAACATTGAAATTCGACAACTAAAGATATATTTTATTATTTTTCTTTTTCATCATAAAATAACTAATTCAACCTATAAGGCATTCTATAAATCTGTAATTTTTTGGGCATTACTATAGTAGTGACGCACCAATTTTAAAATCACTAAAACCAAACCAAAATCTATTTCCTTTTTCGTAAATTATCTTAAATTACTGAACATATGAACGTAGAGGTTAGGTAAAGTTAGGTGCGCTCATGTATCTTTACAAAATATATTTTGACACATATTTACACTTACCTTCAGCACACAGGCGTGTTAACTCTCCCAATTTCCATTAGAAAGTGGTGTATGATTGTTTCGGGCCCTTTTCCTTTCCTTACATAAATACTCTGCTAAATACCCTTCAAAATGCACTTTCCCTCGTCATTTCCATACGATTCAATAACAATAACGCAAGAAATTTCATAATCATCACAAAAACACGCCATTTCAACACTGCCTTACCGCCTTCCACATGACAACAACTGTAACTCTACGCAAAATAGTTCCTTCCTCCACAACATGCAGTGCGTCCTAAAACATCTTCAAAACACACTAAAACTATATCATTATTCACTTCAAATGTTACCAACATCAATATTTACCTCCCTAATACTATCAAACATCACACAATTATCTCAATTCCTCCTGTAAATTTCAAAACATTGGTGCGTCACTACTATAGTTAACCCATTTTTTGTTTACCTGCTTACAAATATCGAATTAAAGATACCTTATTCGCTTTACTGTTTCATAGACATGCTACGTGTTTAAATTCAAGATTAAAAAATTTTAATTTGATAATGACCATATTGTAAAATTAAAAAGAAAGTACTTTTCACTTATATAAATCTTGACACACAGAGGTTAAAATGTATGATTTATATCTTGAAGAAATTCTTGCCAATCGCTACGGTAATTTTGATTTTCGTACCAGAAGCGAACCCAAAACAGTCCGTGTCAAAAACAAAGCCAAGTTCATATCCTAAGCAGTACAAAAAACAGAGAGGTTTCTGCATATGGAAGTTGTGATATATAAAATTGGCCAGGTTCTTCCCTAAGTAGCACTCATATAAATTTAGCTAAGTTTTATGCAACAAATTAATTTTCCTTATACTGCTTACATGACTGGGATTGCTTTAAGAACTTGGCCAACTGGTCTGGAATTTAATCGAACAGTACAGTGTTTCAGTACGTGCCAGTAGAATTTTATATATCACAACTTCCATATGCTGAAACCTCTCTCTTTTTTAGTACTGCTTAGGATATGAATTTGGCTTTGTTTTTGACACGGACTGTTTTGGATTCGGATATCACAACTTTTTGTAAATATAATTTTCTATTTAGGGGTAGGTTTTCTTTGTATATTACTATTCTTCATGTTCTTTTCTCTTATTCTTTTTTCATTTCTTAGCTCGAACCATACAGTTAATGGCCAGAAACCATTTTCATTGATTAACAACACATTATACAGCGCAAACCAAAAGTTTATTTCCATTTACTGTTTACGATATTTCACTGAAAAAAAAGTCTATAATTTTACACTGGAAATAGAAGGCAAGGAATTAGATGAGATATTCCTACTGTAATTTTGATTTATTTGATAGAAATTATGTTTCTATATATTTATATTTTTTAACATGCATTTTACACTATAAATTACTTGATCTCATTCACAAAATGTTCATTTCGCGACAAGTTATATAGCTAATGCAAAATATGGCAGAACAATTATATTTTCTATACAATTCCTGTGTCCCTTTTTGGTCTTACAATTTGAGGGGCCATTGTGCCCTTCAAACCTAGGGGTCGTTTTTGGATACGTTGTGTAATATTTTAGTAACCTACTGGTAATAATGTATCTTCAAACCAAATTTGATATTTCTAGCTGCAGCCGTTTAAGCTGTGTATTATATACAAAAATGGGTTTGGTGGCCATTTTGGATGCAAGATGGCGACTTTTTCAACATTTTGTAATATTTTTCTAAACTAGTATTGATCATGTAACTTCATACCAAATTTCATTCCCCTAGCTCAAACGGTGTGGAAAATGGATTTTTAGTGTCCACCATTTTGGATTCATTATGTCTACTTTTAGAAAATTTAAAAATAATTTCTTAATCTTTTTAGTGATATTGTACCTCCATACCAATTTTCAATTTAGTAGCCTCAGCGGTTTAGACTGTGTATTCCTATAGGCTGTATGCCTGAGTGCAACGTCAGTCAGGTTGACCGGGTGTTGAACGTGAATAGAAGACCTGCTGAATGTGAAGCTAACGATATACCTATTAAATTTAATACATAGCCAGTTTATGAATAGCACAGAAAATGTCCATCTGGAAATTTAGTTTTATGCCGAGTTAGTATAATTTTAGGTTAATTACATATATTTAATACGCATTTCACAACCAAACATGCCTTACGTCCCCTAGAAATCTGTGGATCTCTACCAAAAACCAACTTATACAGATGTGATGCTCCCTCCATAATAACGAACAGCTCTAAAGAACTCGTTGACCTTCGGGTGGTCGAGAGGTTAGTGCGCTTCTTCGGTATTGTGGTTACGGGTTCAATTCGCGACGGGATTTATTGAACAGAGTTGACTGGAGCCCACTTTAACAAAATCTGTAGGCCCAATCCATAAAACTCACCAGCTCGTTTAGGGCGTTAATAACAAGTAAATAAATTACTAACTTGTTATGACCTCGTATGGGTAATTCTCCAGATACAAAGTTAGTGTTTTTATATAGCAATTTTTTCAACTATTTTAAATGGTGAAGATGTTAGTTTGGAGGAATCTTGGAGGCATTTTGGATATATTTTGAAAGTACTCAGAGAGCAATATTTTGATATGTATTTATTCCATTTACAAAATATAGTGATTTCCATGCAGTTGACTTTTTTTTTTTTTTACTGTTTGAGTTGCAACGTTCCGTACAGTGAGAATGGAATTCTCCTGATTATGGGAAACCGAAATTAAAATAAAATACTATGATAGTGAGTTCCATGGAGTTGATGATTAATAAGTGAGACACCTGATTTTAACTTTCTATTCTACAATAAGTCGACTGTGGAAGCATCTCCTCTCTAGTTCCACTAAAACGAGACTAAGCTGGATACTTCCTATCTGCCAGTGTCTGACGCCTGCAATAATGTTGTGCAGTGTTGCCAGCTTCACACTTTTATTATAACTTCAGCATTGTAATTTGCCATGCCATGTAGTGAGCATTAAGGTTAGAAGTTACGACTGAAATGGTTCACTTAAACTATGTAGTAATGCAGGTTCAACCTGAAGTAATTTGTGTCCAGTGTGGTAGGTTTTTGGTATTTGTGGTACAGGCAGAAGTTGGTTGAAAGCCTCACAACCTCGTCAAGGTCTCTACCATCTGTGAGGGCCTCTAGTGTTTTTAAAGTTGGTAGAGGGACGCAAGATCGTTTGTACCGTACGATCTTACGCCGGAGAACCAACTCTCACAGCACTTGGTCGACTGTGTTAGAAGGATGGTGTTCGCGAATGTGTGTGTAAGAGAGCTTCACACTTCCAAAACATGGAATAGGCCGTTCTACTTCTACACACTGCTGCATCAAGTGCCCTATACAACTCAGCTATAGCACGAGCCATCTACTTCACTATACGCTCGTCAGATGGTGTCATTGCAGCGATCATCACACATACGACATTACTTATGGGATAACCTGATACTTGAATGGAAGCAGATAGCACACCAATAAGCCCCTAACCAAGATCCAGTCAACATTTTCTCAGCAATCAGACGGTATTAAATTCGCCGTGTTTTGGAAGTTTTCGTCCCACTGTGCACCGGTCGGCGAGAAGTGAATATCCGCTCGTTAAATCAGTAGAGCACATCGATGGTGGTTGGTGACGCAATAACTATGCCATCTCAGGACTCTTACTTGTGCGCTTGGCTGTAATTGTATCCCGTGAGACTCGGAATAACGGAGAATTAGGATATTCCAGCCAATAGCAGCAGTCTGAACTCACGATTGTGTTCGTGAAAGGGCCTCAATTAAGTTCACTTGGCCCGGGCCCAGGCTTGCCTTACGCCGTCACTGAATATAGCTTTGAAAGAGGTAACACTGAAAAACCTTTATACATCACTTCTACTCTATTATCTAAACCTTTCTTCAAGCATATTCGTATGATGTTATTTCGTTGAACTATCAATAGCTTCAAGTGAGAAGGATAAACAGAACTCCAACTCAGAATGCCATACTGAAGTATACTTTCTACAAGAGCATAATATGTCATACGTAAAATGTTTATATTAACAATATTTCTAAGTTGAACAAATTTGTATGATGGTTCTCGTAAAAGTTTAGCAGTGTATTGTATGTGCGAAAAAAAATTAAATTCTTGTCAATAATTTTACCTAAATATTAATACCTAAATATTTTTACATTTTCTTCGTTAAAAGAAAACTACATTTACATTAACTGCATTTTTTACTTTTATGTAGTTTTTGTATTACGTATCGAGCCTGTCAAACCGAAGATAACGAAACAGTTACGTATCTGGGGTTTTCACAGTTTAATACCAAGAGATGATCATTAAGATATACATTTATTTTATGAAGCTCTAGTTCAGTTTTTATGAATGTTTCTGTCTATGCACTTCCACTAACATTAATTGAGGTATCTTCCGCAAATGATTCAATGTGCCCATTTAACTTTAAGTTGCACAGAACTGGTCCTAGTACAGTTCCTTGAGGAATTCCATATTTTAAGTTTGTAAAATTACTCATACAGTGTGTAAGTGTATTGTGTTAGTGTATAACCTATTGTGTTAGTGTTTTTTTTAACTAATAAGATTTATGAGAAGAAAGCAAAACATCCAAACAAAATTGATTGAAAATTACCGTTGAAAAGTAGAGTGTTAGTTTTGATAACTACAATTATATTGACTCTACAGAAATTTTGAAAAATACAAGAAAATCTAAGTAACTTCATTATTATTGTGTATTTGCTATCTCATTTTTATTTACGTAAAATGTTATTCTGAAAGTTGTGAATGCATATAAATTATAAACGTAACAAATACCTGTTCCAAATTATATAATAAAATTATTTAGATGTTTATTTGTTGATATGATGACTTGATATGCTCATGGAAGTACTAGTATAATTTTTTTTTATCGATTTTATTTTGCATGATAAAATCATTGTTTTTATTTATCATTGTTTGCTTTAACTACGAAATGCTACTTCTTGCTGATAACATGTGCTGAACTGTTAAGTATTGGAAAAAGAAAGATAAAAACATTATCTTTGGCTCTCTCCCTGTTAGCCTAAGAGGTGGCAGCACCAGCAGCTACACAATATTTGAAACAATTTGCAAAGAATATGCACGTTTATTTAAAGTATTTTTATTTTGTCAATTTAGTTAAATGAAAGTTTAACCCAAGTGCTAACAATGAGCATATCGTCTTAGCACAAAGGAGATTCTTGTTGTTCAAACAAGCACTAATAGAATCGTTTTGTGAATCTTTCACTTCCTGAGAAACTTCGTTTTTGTGGGTATAGACAATTCAGTGGATGAAAGATTTTAACATTCATTCTCGGTCTAAATTTCATTCCACTTCATTTTTGAATGGGTATGAGGAAAAAGAGTATTTACGAACCGTTGCTTCTCAGCTTTTTACTTCTTCTACGCCGTAAAAGTTAAAATCAAGAAAAGTTTATTTATATTTAGTAAAGGTAAATAAACATCCTTTCTAGTGCTGTACACAGAACTATCCTTTTCCATCACATTCTCATCTGAGTCCTAATCTCATTGCATGTTTATAAGCTAAACCATTGACCCTAAAGCTTATAGGGTCAATGGTTTAATTAATTAAGATAAATAAAGGATAACATCCCATAGCCCAACTACCGATACGTTTATATCTCTTATCTAAACATCCCTTCCCGAAGAGTCATTACAGTGGCTATCCATAGGAGAAAGTACTAGTCAAAATAAACGTGAGTATAACCTCAGTGGAAGAAATATATTAATATTTCATTCCCCAATATTTTTGTATGGCCAAGAGGAAAACGAGTTTGAGAATATGGCGTATTTTCGAGCCGTTGCTTTTTTTAGGTCTTCAACTTCTCCTGTTTTTAATTTTAAGACTTAGAGGAATTAAAGTACTTGAAATACTTTAGTAAACGTAAACATTCTTCCTAGTGCTCTACTCCAGCAGACGATAGCGTAACAGTTCGCCTCCAACTACGGTACGTTATAGGTACATGCAATGAGCCCGTCGCTGGCTTTTTCAAGTGAGTGGAGCAAAAGGCATTGCTGTTATCCATACAAGCGCAGAATATGCTTGCTCCAGCAGTTTGAGTACCAAAATATACATTCCACACAAAACGGAAGCAAAATACTTTAGGGGTTACGCTAAACAAAGGAATGAATTCCCAAAACAGAAACTAATTATCACGCGTTACGAAAACTTTTTCAGTTCTATATATGATAATGAGATGCTCGACTGTTTCTGCAGAGACTCGCATACATATTCTGATATTTATAATCATTTCGACGATTCTCCTGTTTAGCAGCATGCTGCAACAAGCCATATTGCACGTCTAGAATGTGTACAAACGAAAGCAGACCACATAATCAGTAATCACGTCAGATACACGAGCAACATACAAATATTGGATGACGTAGAACTTAGCAGCGTCAGAACTGTATTAACTAAGCTGCAATAGTTTAAACAACAAGCTATTGATTGCTGCCAATCAAAGCGACCTTTTTGGGAGGCTTGGGTTAATAAGAACCTTGCCTATATGAGAACAAAACTGAACTTCTAATCTCTACATAAACTATGAGTAATAACCATTCCGTCCTATATTTACACAACGTTTAGCTCATTTTTGCTCAAAGCGTCTGAAGTTCTTAACCAACAAAAAACCGTATTTCCTCCAATTATAGCTTGTTGAAGTAACAAGTCGATGAAGTATACAGGAATTGTCTTACGTCAATATCGGTCGAGATATGACGGTGTTTGTAACGCTACTTTACCAACTTTGAGCTTCTCTATCTTGAAACTATGCGTTTTTTAATTCCTTCAAGGGAACTTCTCACTTGTTTCGGTCCGAGTAATTCACCTCAAAATCAATGAGCATCACTTTTGACACACCCTGTGTGCGATATAGTAACGATAGTTTTCATGCTGGGAAAGCGTTGAAAGAGAAGTGAAAAGCATATTTAGACAATTATTTTGTTATTCAGCGTAATGAACTTAAATTTTACTACAAGTTCAGAAGTACTAACGGTGAGATTCCGAATCGTTGTAATATTTTGTTCGTTGTATTTCATAGACAAGGGTATTATTCTTAACCCACTTTACGAGATTCCTTAAAAAACAAAACCATTTAATCAGTTTCCCTTAAAGATAGCAGAACACAATTTTGTCGCGAACAGTTTCTTCCTTTCCACCCCATGAGGTTGATGAAATGGGAAAAGATGACCACTTTCACACTCTAAATAGGGATTTAATACATTTTCCAAACTTTTGTGTGAAAGCAATCAGTCAATATAAAGCAGGAATTAACTTAGAAAGAATTGTATTGGTCATCAAGGAACCTAGACCTCATCCGAACTAAAAAAAATGAGTTTGTCTGAAGGAAATAAGGAAAACTTACAGAAATAGAAGAAAATTCGAAGCAATGTTAACCGAAATTGAGA